>BDMV01000008.1:17987279-18140058 GCA_008326285.1 Oryza officinalis
AGTCAACTTCAGCCTGAGACGTGCCCGTCAAACCACACGAAGGCGGCGACCAGATGTGTTACACATCTCAGGAGACTTGACAAAAATTCGCTTGAGCTCTACAACATCTCAAATGCTCTAAATTAATTAGTCTCGCAAGGCCTAACATATAAAACCCAAAGCTCGAGTAGAGAACATAGGAGATATTGCTGGGACTCAGCGTGCCAGTCAACTTCAGCCTGAGACGTGCCCGTCAAACCACACGAAGGCGGCGACCAGATGTGTTACACATCTCAGGAGACTTGACAAAAAATCGCTTGAGCTCTACAACATCTCAAATGCTCTAAACTCGTACTCCTATGAAAATTTTAGTTACACATGCTCACCTGTGGATTCCAGGGACAACAACGACGATACCGGCCTCATCCATGCTACACCTAGTCCAGGAGATCACCTGTTACTTTGAGAGATAAAAATATTAGCTAGAGAAACTTAACACATGACACATGAGTAGATAAGTGTTCAAGAAAACAAATAGATAAACATTAACCAAATAGATACACTTAATTCATGTTCGAGACATCAATCGAAATAACCAATCTACAAGATACCTAGAAAGCTACATTCTGCTCACTAATTCTAAGTCTGCTTATCCTTTGTCGTTGAACGACTGTCTACAGTGTCACTAGGGCCACCAGCCTCAATGAAACCCAGTAGCCCATCTGGAGCTCTTGAAATGTGATATGCGCCATTCGACGAGATGACATGTTGGAAGATGAATCCACAGAGTTGTTCAGCGAGGGCAAAGCAAACATGTGGCAGCAATTTACTCGTCGGAAGCTTTAATTTCTGCAAATGGAAGGATAGAAGATGTGAAAACGTACTATGTGTTTGGAAATGTGTATTTACGTCTAAACAAAATTGGCGAACCTCAGAATCCGTAATGTTCCAGTTGTTGTCGTCCATGAAAAGCCACATAAATTTCATCACGTAGAACCCACATGTGCTCGTGCCCTGATCCTGGCGTGAGCACCAGGGGTGGCAGCAAACCCGGAATGTATTTGCACATGGAGCGTGTCGAACACACTTCTTCTTATACTTCAGAAGTGCCTTATTTAGGATGTCAATGACAGATTGAAAAACTTCTCGCGGTTTTCTCAAACCATCCATGACGACAATCTTGGAATCGTTTAAATGGATCGCAAGAAGGATCCAGTGAGGTGGCCTACATACAAAGGGAGAGAGCAATTAATATCTTTATGTACTAATGCGAGGTACAACGATAAATGCCACACTTACCTAAAGTGGTAGGGCAAAAGGATGTATTCATCTCCTGAAGCTTGACAAAGGAGTTGTACAGGTAGTCCAGCACCATTTTCTGGGACTGCGGGCCTTCATGAATCCTAGTGGAATTGACAACCGCTGGATCGAGGAATCCTACTTTGTTATGGGTTGCTCTACATTCAAGCGTCCCCATTCTGCATAAAAAATCAAGTTAGACATCAACGAGGATATCGGCTTAAAAAAACTAGCGAGGGGTGAAGTATGCTTACAATGCCCATAACTGAAGTAGCGATACGTCTAGCTCTCTCAGATTGTATAGTTGAAATAGTTCTTCAAATGGGACCCAAATTATACCATCCTCGTGATGAAAGTCCTCGTCCCTGTAAAAAACGGCGAACGTCTCCTTACCTTCCTTTGCCATCTGTAAGTACCACTCTTCCATCCTTCTCATCTGAGTACAATTGGCAACGACATTGCGATATTCATCGGTAGTCAAGGGATCACCGAACTTGAACTTAGCTGCCAACGGGGCCATCGCAATATTGTCCACATCAGACAAACTCTTCAGCCCTGCACCTTGTAAAAATTCTTGCTCAATCTTCTTGGCCTTATCTTTCGCGAACTCTTCCTTCGAAAATGCTTGTAATTTTTTTTTCCTGACCGTGCGTTGGAAGTCTGAAATAGGTTTCTTCGGGGCTGGTGGCCTTGCCATGCGAAGGAAGTGGTCCTGTACTGCAACTGGCACTTTCGGATTTGTCGGCTCCTTTGTTTTGTCCATTTTACGTCTAGGTTCGGATGATATGCTCTCACCCATCTCATTTTTTTCATTCAAGCAAGGCTCCGACATATTAGGAAATAAGGCCTTCTTGGTCTTCTTCATAGATGGTGGTTCAGACATTTCTGAAGTTTTAATCAGGCGCCGCCTCTTTTTTGGCTGGTCTAAAGAAGATAAGCTCTGATGTGCTGCCTTTGGAGGAGATTGTTGTGCCGGTTGAGGAGACGGGCTCTTACGTGGCAACGGTGGTGGAGTTGGCATCCTTCGGGGGGAGACAGCAAGTCCTTCAGAGCTAGACCCACCATCGCTTGGCTCGTCATCACCATCTCCTGAAGGAAAGACAATGAAACGTTTGCGCCACAGTATAATGTTGTGGACAGCTTCTCCAAGGGTGTTCACCCCCTCCTCTGGAGCAAACTCAAGCTGAAAAGCCCTGTATCTGCGCGACACGTCCTCCACTTCAACCCTTGAATAGCCAGTTGGTATCGGTTTACCGTGTATCCTTCCCCCCTCCACTACAGGATGTGCCATACCACGTGCCACCTCTATAGTGAGGTTTTGAACTGGCACATGCAGCCTACATGCAGTACGTACAGTGATGGCGTCCACAGGGTGACGAGCCATGTCCGGTTCTTGAGGAACCTCAGTTGAAGCGCAACTGCTTTTCCTTCCAGCTGGACTGGTTACACGGCCAGCATCAGCATCACCCCCATCCTGCCTTTCGAGGCCCGCCGCCATTAGCAGTGCCTCCATCCTCACCAAAGCGAATTTTTGTCAAGTCTCCTGAGATGTGTAACACATCTGGTCGCCGCCTTCGTGTGGTTTGACGGGCACGTCTCAGGCTGAAGTTGACTGGCACGCTGAGTCCCAGCAATATCTCATATGTTCTCTACTCGAGCTTTGGGTTTTATATGTTAGGCCTTGCGAGACTAATTAATTTAGAGCATTTGAGATGTTGTAGAGCTCAAGCGAATTTTTGTCAAGTCTCCTGAGATGTGTAACACATCTGGTCGCCGTCTTCGTGTGGTTTGACGGGCACGTCTCAGGCTGAAGTTGACTGGCACGCTGAGTCCCAGCAATATCTCCTATGTTCTCTACTCGAGCTTTGGGTTTTATATGTTAGGCCTTGCGAGACTAATTAATTATAAATTAATGATTGTTTTTGGTGGTTAATACTTCAAAAAACACATATATAGGAGTATAGAGGAGTAGGACTTATGTGAATCTTTTTGAGATATTTTTTTACAAAATAGGTACTCGTCGTCAATGTTATTATCGCCAATCTTTTTTAAAATTATTGACTTAGCTACCACGGGGAGAGAGGTTAGGTGGTCGATGTCACTCTCGGCACCGAGAAAATAAACCACGACAAAGCTTTTAATGGGTTTATTTAAAACACAAGGTTGAAAAAATCAAAATATAAAAAAATCCAGGAGCTACTGTAATCCCAGAAAATTTGAAAACCATAGTAATAGCCTAATAGTGAACATGCTCGCTTCTTGTCTCGTATGGGGGATTAGGAGGTGTCGGCATAATAGATTTTTTTTAAAATTTATATAAAGATCTTACATCATACTATTTTTTTGTGAATATATGAATTGATTTGATTTATGTGAATATATGAACTTAATTGATTCCTGTGAACTATATGCATTGCTTGGGAGTCTACAATGTCATCAAAACAAGACTAACTTCAAAACAAGTTTGTTTGTTTAAATGTACGACATATAATGCTAAACCAGCTTAAACAAGTTTGCTTGTTAGAAACTGCATCTTTGTTTGCCAAGTGCCTAACCTCTTATACACAGTTATAAAACCCTAAATCCTACCCCTGCATGCCGTCCGGATCTGCCATCTCCCTCTCATCACAGTCCTTTCATCCCCTCTTGCTCTCTTTGGCTTGCGCCGTTGAACGACTACCCTTATATCCTTCCACGCTGCCACCTCGTATGGCTGTGTGCCGAACATATATGCTCTCTCTTTTCTTAATTAACTTAATCATGACTACATTCTCTATTTAATAGAAATAATAATGAAAAACAAAAAACAACAATGGTTCAGTTTGTACACTTTTACCTTCCAAGTTTTCCATCCATTACAGCAAAGTCAGTTCCAAAGAGCTGATTCATTAGATAACTTTTCCCTGTGAATGGATAAAGAAACAACAGATTGAGTAGAAAATCCATATTTTGCAAACTAGCCATTCTATTTTTTTCCCAAAATTTGTCTGGACACTACTACAGAGAAGCTCGCTACCTGCCCCAAATGCAAATGCTGCCTTGTAATAAACCATTTTATTTTACCGCTTGAGACTTGGTCTGTAGTAACAATTACTCTCTCCTTTTTTTAATTTACGATGCCACTACTCCCTCCGTTTATTATTTTTTGATGTTTTGGATAAGGTTGAAGTCAAACTTTTATAACTATTATTATCAATAACTATAGAGCTAATTTAGTTTAAAGGCATTAGAACAACATTTTCTGCAGTTGCTCCAATACGGCGCCTGTCAGCTCGGGTTCGGCAATGCTCAGCAGTTGTGCAATCTTCACAAGCGCAAGATGAAGCTTTTGCTGAGCTTTTCTCATCTCTCTGTTTCCTCGAGTGCTGAGCACTTCGCCCAGCCTAGTGGCTAAGCCTTCCAGGGTTTCTTCATTGTTTTCCTGGAGAACAGCTACTGCTTGGCTCGTCATGCTTTGCTAGCGAAGCTGGATGTTTAATTTCCTGGAATTGGAAGATTATTATCTTGTGCTTGAATATGTGGTCACACCAACGACTATATATAGAGAGACGACTCTCGTTAGTACTGCAAAATCTCAAATAGTTAAGTGATGCGCACATCTCGTACGCGTGTTTGGAGAACGAATTTTGGATTTTCCAAATGACTTCAGATGGAGACAATGTGCTTATCAATGGAAAATCTGAAAGAAATATATCTAACGTAAAACAGATCCTACGACTTAGTTCGGATCCTTCGAGTCAACTCACATTAGTTCATTAGTTCATTGGTAAAACAGATCCTACGACTTAATGCTAGTTGAGTAATATATAGATTTTTTTCAGCCATCTGATTTGTTATTTCAAATGGTTCAGAGTAATTTCAAGATATCGCATCTATGCTAGTTGGAAATTAATAATTTTTTTGTGCCGTAGGACTTCAGAATTATTCAAACCCTTGCTGATGTCATTGAGACAAAAATACTGTGAAATGTGTGAATATGTGAATACTTGTGGTGAATATGTGAATATGTGAATACCTGTGAATCTGTGTTTCAGGAAATATATTGTGACGAATTGCATACATAAATTATTTTTTTGTCTCAAGACTATAGGTGCCGGTTCTTGTCAAGAACCGACACCTATATTGCACATCTAAGACGCTCTGCTAGGCTTATAGGTGCCGGTTCCTATTAACAACCGGCACCTATAAGGACATATAGGTGCCGGTTGTTAATAGGAACCGGCACCTTTCAAGACACATAGGTGCCGGTTGAAGAACCGGCACCAATGTCTTTGGTTATTGGTGCCGACCAATAGGTGTCGGGCCCGAAACCGACACCTATTAGACGTTTCGAACCGACACCAATAGGTATTTCTGTAGTAGTGATTCAACGCATGTTACTACGTTGAATGAGCGAGTTTAGATGGTGGATCAACCTCTAGCAACAGCTGGCAGGCTTGTGGCTTTCAGGTGCTTGTGGCATTGTCGCCAACTTGCCAAAATCAAAGAGAACATCTAGGACATCATGGTGTGCTTAGGAGTTGTTTCTGTTGGGATACGCATAAGATACGATAGCATAAATCAAAATTTTTTTATTGCATAAACCCAGAACCATATAAGTATAAGATCATAGATCGTTACCACTCGACGCGCTATGCAGCGAAAGTAAGTGCTAAGATACCGAAGGAACGTTGGCGACGCAACACGTGTCGATATAGAGGAAGTAGTAGATCGCAACAGCCCGATCTTCTCCTCCTCGTGTGTATGCCCCGCCGTGCTCTCACGTTGATCAGCACCACAGACCAGCAACGCCTCTATCGGTATCCACACGTCCAGGGATGGAACACGTCGCACGGTCGTGCTAGCGCCCATGTGCGGCTAGGGTTTTGCTCGGGAGGAGAGTGACGGCTGGGTTTCTCTCTATGTCGACCGGCCTCATCACCTGAAGAATATATATAGGATCCATAACTAGGCTTTCCAGGCCCATAGGAGTCCTACTCGGATCTCTATCCGAATTGAGCATATATTGGATCTCCATTCAATCCCTTTATTCCGGCCCATTAAGTGTGTGACCCTATAGGTTCATGTACACTCGGCTGCAACCCGAAAACTTCTTTTTGGTCCACGTGTCAACAGTGGCTCCTAGCAGAACATATTGATCCACCGGGCAAATATAAAAATCATATTGGCTGAACCTCTAGTGTATATTTGTATGAATCCCTTTGCCTCACGATATCGATTAAGCTCAAGACTAGATATGTGCCATCCTTTAATAGTTCAATTATTCACTCGATTCTGTAATAGATTATTGAACCTGCGATTGACTCCTCAATCACTTTTGGCATGACTATGCACTTTCATAATCTATAACATTGAGGGGCTCAGAGATATCTTTTCAAGGGAGAGATAAATCTCATCTTGATTATTCATATCCCACTACATGTTTCATAGCATGTTCGAAGACTACTTTTATAACTACCCAGTTACAGAGTAGTGTTTAACAGCTCCTAAGCAAGCTACTACACATGTTGAGAGTCATGATAATCTCAGGTCTAAGGATTTTATACCAACACTAATATAAGACCACTGATGGCACATCACATATAACTCTTGCAATGTCTCATGTTGGGTTTATCCAACAACATGTTCTTCAATATGTGTCCACATTATTAATTTGGTATCTTCGTACCATGATCCATGAGACATGATCATCAATCAATGAATGTGCTGATCATTGAACCATATTTGTTTCAAATATGGTATTTGATCAGGGATCCTTTAGAAATAGTAATATACAACATATATAGTCTCTTGAACGAATCACATATTCATTGATCAATAATAAGTTATCTATTTTAAGGAACAACGTATAACAAAAATATAAACATAGTATGCGATATAATCATCTTTATGATTGCCTTTAGGACATATCAACAACAGTTTTATGTTCGACCTTACATACTGGTGTTTTGCTGGATGATGAGACTTTAGCAAGAAGAGCTCATGAGATATCGTTTAAGGTCTGGTAGATTTTTTTTTTGTTAATGGCTTGTATCCTTGATTTGGAGCTGTTTTCTTGTACGTAGTTTGTACTGCCATTCGGAGTAGCTAAATTATGACTGCAGCTTTTGTTGTTGTTTCTTAATGCCTTAACTCTGCATGAAACAAGGCAAGTCTTATTGGATGATGAGATGTCAACAAGGAGAACCAATGATATCATTGAAGAGTCTGAAAGTTTTTCTTTGGTTGATGACTTGTGTACTTGGTTTGGAGCTGGTTGCTTGTAGTTTCTACTGCTGTCCGGAGTTGCCGAATTATGACTAAAACTTTTGTTGTTTTTAAGGTCTTAACTCTGCTTGAAACAATGAAGTTCTTTAAGTTTCCTTCCGGTGGATTTGCCATTTCTCTTATGATCTAATACATGATATTTGCCTTAACGACTGCTTCGGTTAAAATGTTTTGTTTCTTCCTTTCTTATTTGTTTTATTTTTAAATCATCTCATGATAGTTTGTGTCGGCTTTGTGAGGTGTCTAACTTTTTGGTCAGTAGAGCTAATATTGCCTTGAGAACGTAGATCTTGCTATTGCAGCGGATAGTCAAGCTGAAGAACGCTATTCTGTTTCTTGTTCATGCATTCAATTGCGATCATATTTAAGCTTTTCTTTAGTTTAGAATCCATGTATTTTGTTATGGCAGAATTATTAGATGTGTAGACTTATTCTGAACTTTCATATTTCAATAGACATTTGAAATTTAATATTTGAGTATGATATGCAAGAAGATTTTAAATGTCTAAAGTCTTACATGCCATTTTAGCAACAAATTTTCGCTCTCCTTGTAACTAATGTGTAATGATGAGACATAATTATTGTACTCTTTTTTCTATATTAAAGTTTCCCGTTACAATGGACATATACTAAATGATTATTTAACATCATTTCACCTGGTATGATTTAATATAGATGCATATTTTTCTCCCGTTGTAATGTACGAGCACCTAACTAGTAATATGAAAATGTTTCAACTAGCAAGATAATCATATTTATAAATTCCATCATAAATATAATCAAGTGAGATCTTGTTGTAAAAGTTAATTATAACGAATACATTGGTAAAATTGGATCGTAGATTGAATAAGTAATTTAGAAAAAAAACTAGTTGAAAGTTTTACTTAAAATATTCTTATAGAAAACAGAGGGGGGTTGCATGCAGGCATGCAAAGGCACAAGTGCTAGGGTTTTTCTTCGCATGCGACCAGGCAAGCGAGGGATGACGCCAAATATCGGACATCCGATCTATAATAACCTTCTTATTTTGCCCCTGAAAAAGTATATAAATATCATACAACCTTTATATCTATAGATTTTACATATATAATTATACATATAAATATTTAGGTTCTAAAAATTCATGTAAATAAATTTGAAACGAAATAAACAGAAGAAGTTTTAAAAAAGAAAGAGAATGCCCACTTGGGCTATAAAGAGCCATGAGGCCTAGCTGCTACTAGCAGCTCTCAAATTCTTAGACCCACTTTAGAATTAAAATACCCAACCTAGTAAAATAAAGGGGCAATTACGTTCTTGCTCCTACTTTTAGGTTCAATTGTATTTTTGTTTCTTTTTTAGGGTTTGTGATTTTTTCCTCGTTTTTCTAAACAAAGTCACATTTTGCTCCTGGTTTGGATGATTGGTTTGACGATGTTAAGTTAGTGGCGAGAAGATATATATATACACTCTTTGCTTGATGTTGCATATTTGCTCATGCTTTTATACATTTCTTGTGTTTTCGCCCCTGTTCTGATATGGAGTTTTACATGAAAATTACGCATATTTTGAACTGATTTTACTTATTATCATCTTTTAGCAACCATCTTCAACAAAGCTTGATGGAACTAAGCAATAAACCAATAGTTCAGCATGTTATCGACATGTTCAGTTCAATTTGCTACATCATTTTGAAAAATCAAAACGTGCGTTCAAGATAAACACAGCAGCAGTTTGTTGGATGATTTAAGTTCTTTCATATAAAAGTTTGCTCCGCATAAAAATGTCTTGAACCTGAAACCTGAAATTTTTCTCCAAACAAGGCAGAAGAAGGCAAGTTGGCGACAGAGTTACAGATCCATCAATTCTCCAATAGCATCAATCATGAAAGAAGACGATCGTTGCATAAACATACCAGCTTCTTGTTGCAAGCGGAGCACGAGCTCAAGAAGTCCTCGCTGGCGGCGCACTTCACCACCCATAGAACTCGATCGGTGGCTGCTTCCGTCACTTCCGCTGCTTTCTCAACTCGCTGGTGCCGCCTAGCTTGCTGCAGCCGTCGTCGCCAGCCGCTCGCTTCCCTAGGGTTTGGGTATGGGGAAGGATTTGGGCCTCCCTAGATGCGCCGGAACACCGACTGCTGCTTGCCTCTCGCCGCGCCCGCTTGCAGGATTCACCGCCTGCTCACGTCGTGGAGCCGCCACCGCCATCGTCGCCTGCTCGCCGGCTTGCCTTGACGCACCAGCACAACAGAGCCACTCCAACCTTCGCTTGCTTGCCTCGCCTGGTGTAACGCCCGCATTTTCAATTTAAAAATCCCAGATTAAATTTATTTGAAGCGCCGTCCTTTTTCCAACTACGGTCTCCAAAAATTCGAGAGTTAATTTTAGTTGTCGTTGTAAATTTTTCCGACCTTATCTAATCACTTCCGTTTTGACCCGTTTAATTTTTATTATTTTTGGATTTCTGCCAACCGGCGTTTATTGGTCCCTTTCCTTCTAACGAATTCGTGTCACTGAAGGAAACCACATTTTAATCTTCCTTAAGCGTCCGACAACCATGCATGCACACTAAATTCCTCTGTCTTAAAATCGCAAAACGACGTCTGCCAAATTAAGCACCGTCCCATCCTCCTCCCTGTCAGCCGACAACATCTCTGCTCTGATTTTTCATTCACTCGAGCAAGACAACCACCTGAGCAACACAGAGAGAGCAGAGGAAAACTGTAGCAGAGACCCTCGCACAGACGCAAAAATGGTTGTTTCCATCGATGGATCCTCTGCTGAAGATCAAAGCAAAATATAAATACCTCCCATAATCAAGCATATGATCCCTCTCACTATTCCCCCACAAAGTTCACACTACACTTTTGCATTGTTGGAAGGAGTCGCCGAGGCCACAGAGTCGTCACAGGTAGTCGGCATCGCATTCTTCTCCTTCCTGCTCCCGGCCGAATCGCCGCCCTCGTAAGCACCACGGCCGGCCAAACCGACGCCGAACAACTGGCACTCGGCCATTGGCCGGCCAAGCCGACGCCTGGCTGAGCCACTGCCCAGCCACCGGCTGGCCAAGCCAACTGAGGCTGCTGGCCTCCTCCTCCTCTTGGCAGCCCAGCTGGCACCGCCCCAACCGCACCGAGCCGCCTCCCCGCGCCAAGCCGCCAGCCGCAACCATTGGTGCCAAGCCGCCCCATCCACCTCAGCCAGCGCCGCCCCGGCTGCGCCGAGCTGCCTCCCCCGCGTCGCGCCACCATGCCGTGCCGTCGCCCCAGCCGCGCTGCCCCCGTCGCCCCGGTGCTGACCAGCACCCTTCCCCCGCTGCGCCGCCCCGTCGACACCGCCATGCCGTCCTCTCCTCTTGGGCAGAGAGGAAGTGAAGTGAGAGAAAGGAAGAAAGAGAGAGGGAAAGAAGAGATAAGGGAGAGAGAGTTAAAAGAGAAGAGAAAAAAAACGAATAAGGAAAAGGGGTGGGACCCACGGGCCCCACAGCTTCCCTCCCCTTTCACCTTGATCTTGACCAAGTTGACAGCCAGGCCCCACTGTATTATTCCATGAATATTTTGTTTCGATTTTTTTTCGTCCCGTGAAAATCCTCCAAATTTCAAAAATTCATATCTTTTTATCCGTAACTCCGTTTGACCCCATTCCAATTCCAGCATCTTTTAAAAATTCTACTCTACCCATCAGTGCTTCATTTTATGTGTTTATTCTATTTGTAGCAGTGATTTTATGTATTGTTTGTTTTCATGTGTGTAGAGTTTGGGACCGACATGGGGTTCGCTCAGGAGGCCGGCGCTCCGGCTTTCGTAGAGGATAAAGGCAAGCCTCCTTGACCACTTTTTGCACCCATATTTTGAACTAATTATTTTGTTTACCAAGTTGCATATTTTTAGGGCGCACTGTTTGGCCACGAATATGAATCGTCAGACCTTCCTAGTAGTTGCAGTTTTATTATGTAGGATTTGTAAAACTCCATTTTCTTTGTGACACCACCATATTTTTGTCGGTATTCACCCATGCCAAAGTAGACTGCCTATAGGTAACGTTTGTAGTGCCGTATGGGAAACCTTTGGATATTTAACACCATTGTTGTTTAACAACTCGGCGAGATGTCGGCTTGGTTTTTAAGATGGAAAAATGCTTTTAAAAACTTGATGGTGCGGGAGTCAGTACCTGGGTGGTTTGGCTACGCATCATCCATAAGGACCGTTTTCTTTGGAAAATTCATCCAAACATAAGACAGTGCGACTACACGGGTAGAATGGGATGCCCCTGGCTGAGTAAGTAGTTAAAACATAGGTGTCTAGCATGTTGACAGGTGAGGAGCACCAGTATGGTGAAGTTTACGGTAATCTCCTGTAGTGGGGATGTGTTGGGGTCCATACGGTGGGGCCTGGGTATACAAGGGCCTGAGCCTGGCCTGACGCTTGGTGGAGTGATTCCACTCATCTGTGTGACACGGGGCATTTATGGGTTGGTTACATAAAAACCTTGTAGTGAGCTCTCCTTTGTTAGCCGTGTCTGATCCACATGTGTTCAGTAATGTGAGAAGTTTACGGCGTGTGGGTAAAGCGTGCAACCTCTGCAGAGTTTAGTAAAACTGTTTGAACAGTCATGCCCACGGTCATGGGCGGATGTAAGGTGTTTCTCATAGCGTAGTTTTGTTTTTAAACTTCTTTAATGAAATGGTTTGTGGGGTGGGAATCGTTACCGAAGTTTACCTTTGTGGTGAACGACCAACCTTCGCGGTTGGGAACGAGCCTGTGTGACTCGGGGTGTCTTTTGGCACCAGGATGTTGGTTTTGTGCTTAGACGACATGGTTTTGATTGTGCTGAGACGGCACGGTGTTGGTTTGTGCTAAAATGACATGGTGTTGAGTTTGGACTTGGGACTTATAATTATTGTGATAGGTTGTTGCAAAGCAACTTGGGAAATGGGGCGAGGCGTGGGTCTCGTCCCGAACCAAAATTTAAATCACTAGTGTTTTGAAACCAAATTAATTAAAAACCTTGTTTTTCAAAGTAACCTTAATCCTTGTTCATAGCCTTGCATGTCATATTTTCCCGTCTTGCTGAGTACACCGAGTACTCACTCTTGCTTATATTTATATTTATAGAGTTAGCAGAAGGATATCTCGACCATTCTACTGAGGCGTATTTCCAGGAGTAGGTTGAGTACGATTTCTCGGGGTTTCAGGCCTAGTTCCCAAACGTAGCTTGTGGTTCATGTTCGCTGTTTTTCTCTTTGTGTCTTTTACTCTATGCCTCCCACCGTTGTTTTTCATGCTTTCGCTTTTATCACTTTTTCCTGTTTATGTTTCTACCAGTCTGGGGTATGTCCATGACGGTAGTATGTATGAGACCTCCCTCAAGGTTGTAATAAAGCTTTGTTATTTCTGATTTTCACAATTATTCTGTGAGTACCAGCTTGTGTATCCTAGGACTGGTATTGTAATCACTGGTAATAATGTGACCTCCAGTCTATGTCGGTACTTGTTCTTGGACTAGTATAGTTTGGGGCGTCACACCTGGCTGGCTCACGAAGCCGCTAGGGTGGCCAACTGTTCTACCTCCAGCGAAGGGGATGGGAACGATGGGAACAAACAGGACACCAATATATCTACTCTATAGTTCACCAACTGAGTCTTATATTCCTCATTCCTTATTGATTGGCCAGGACTGTTTCAATTACATCCAACGTCCCAGATCGCTCCCACCTCCCTCCTTTCCAACTTCCCTTCTCGCACCCGTAACGGTGCCCCCTCGCTTCCTTCCCGATCCCTCATTCACACCGCTCCTCACGTGAAGATGCCCGCGCCGATTTTCCTCTCAGCCGTTGCTGCCAGGGAGGCAATGACTGCCTCGCCATTCACGCCGCTCCGATGTCCCTCTCAGCCGCCACCGCCAGGGAGGCAACGCTTGCCTCGCTGATGTCCTCCCTACCATGGACCGCCTCGCCGATCTCCTCCATGCCACCGAAACACTGTCGACTACCTCGCTGATCTCCTCTCCTCCGCAAGACCAACAAGCTCAAGCCAGCCTAGGAGGAAAAGCCGCCGCCTTGCCGATCTTCTCCAAGCCGCTGGAACACCGTCAACCGCCTCGCCGATCTCCTCTCCTCTGCAAGACCATCAAGCTGAAGCCAGCTTGGAGGAAAAGCCTTCACCATTAGGGAGAATACGTCATCGCCTGGCTGATTCCCCGCAGCCATTCTCCTCTGCCCTCTCTGCCGCCGCTGTTCACTAGAAGCCTAGACAAGATGTACCCTCTGTTCAGTCGTTAGTTTACCGAGGGCGGTTCCAATCAGGTACAATATGCATCCTCACAAGAAATAACCGTATTAGATTTTATCTGTTTGACACATATATATGTAGAAGGGAAATGATATATATGTATTTACAAGAAAAATGAATTTGTGATTTAGATAGAAGAAAACTTAATTTGTAGTATTCAGATAGAAGAAAAGTTAATTTGTAGAAAAATGCTCGATATAGATTTAGATAGAAGAAAAGTTAATTTGTAGAAAAATGCTCGATATAGATAGGAGATAGAGGTTACAAGAACAATGAATTTGTGATTTAGATAGATGAAAACTTAATTTGTAGTATTTAGATAGAAGAAAAGTTAATTTGTAGAAAATGCTCGATATAGGAGATAGAGGCAACAAAGAGTAATACCTTACAGATAGATGGAGCGTACCATTAACTTCAAATCTTCTATTATCAGAAAGGATACAGACTATTATGACGAATTCCATTATTTCATATGTACTATAAATCTTCAGACTAATAATATGTACCATTTACTTATCTATATTTCTGATGGTATATGGAAACTGGAGTCATATTACTTGTGAATGATATGACGAATACCGAGCAGTTTTGATGGCGAACTTTAATTACATATATCTATCGTTTCAACTGCCGGTAGGGTGGTTCATTTTTTCATCCACCTAAAAAATGAAGTGTTTCTATATCTGCTGCTGTTTTGAATGACCAAATGTTTTGGAGCAATATATGCTGCTAAAATAATTGAGTGGCCCGGCTTGTTTACCTGCCAATTTATCTCTGTAAGGCTACCTAAACTGATGAGTGGCTTAGTGTATATAATATATCGCATTAAATCCTTGCAGGTGTACAGGCACCTCCGGTTTGGCTTTCCAGTTAACAGGGAGAAGATTATTCATTCAGCCGCTGACAGGGTGAACACCTCAGCCCGTGCCCTATCTCTTCCGCGTCCAACAACGGGGAGAACGTGGCGGCGGTGTGGGCTGTGCTCGGTCTACGGCGAGGCTGCAGTGCGGTCACAAGTTCCACCTCGATGAGTGTCTTTCTGCGTCCATATCTTCATGTTTGTTCATAATCTACTGGAGTTGTAAAGCGACGTTTCATTGTTTGTTGTGGACGGAAATTTAGTGGATGAAACATTAGGTTGGGGAATGATCAATGTTTGCACTACCTTCATACCTCTTTGCTGCACGCTTGCAATGGAGCTCATTCACATCAAAATCCAGAGGTGTAATACTGTCCTGCTTTCTGAAATTAACTAGCATGATAAATTCAAATGAGTGTCTTGTAAACAGATAAAAAAAGTGAGGTAGGATTTAATTAGGTTTATTATATTTTTAGCTTACTAGCGCCACTATTATTTGAGTTTGAGACAAATATTCTTCCATTTTTTTTACTACCATTTGGTTTTGTCATGTTATTATTTGAGTCTAATAGGGTATACATACTATTGTAATGCTTAATTGGTGCAAAAACTGGGCTTAAATTGCAGTCACATCCAGTCAATACATTTGTGCTAGCAAGAATTTGACCATATTTAGACCAAAGCAAGGTATCCCCGTTTTCATGAATTCTGGTTTTTTCAGGATTTTACGATATCAGTTATGATTTTTTCTGAGTGAATTTTCAAGCTACTCATTTTGATTTTAATCATGAATGATTTGCACTCTAATTATTCCCTTGTTTTTCATGCCATCATCTGGCAGGAGCAAAAGCTTCCCCTGCAGTGAAGGTAAAGACAGTTTGACCTATTATTTATACTACTGTTCATCATTATTTGATTTAAGAATTTGATTACTGAATGTAACTATTGTGGTCCCCTGATGTCTGTGTCGATTTATGTCGGTGGTTAATATGTTCATTGTGCTATCGGTGTTGATGTGAACAGATGCTATCAGTCATACATATCAACGATCTGTTTATTTTTGCTTTCCCAAATGATGAATATGTATGTTCCATGGCATTTTACAAGGCACTTTTCAGGGTAATTGTATAATTACATTTCCATTTTACAAGGCACTTTTTGGGAAAACCATAATTTCTGTTTATACTAGTTCCTCTGAAAAGCCAACATAGCTGGACTTTGTATTCAAAATATCTGATAGCCATCTAAAACTGGGAGGTTACACGTAGCGAATGGTTATAAAAGATAGCAAATTAAGTGCAAAATATAAAGTTGATTGTGTTGGGTTTTTTTGGGACAAAAAGGTGACATAAAATGAAGTTTGCTTTCACAAATTCAAATAGTTTGATTCTGAAAAAAGGGCCTTTTCAGATTAAGGTGTTTGCTCAGAGTCTGGAGGTCAAGATCTTTGACGAGAACAGGTAATTAAGATTGTGGTAATATGTGCATGGGTTCATAGGTCATCTACGGGTTCAGTTTTGAGGTCATCTATGAATAGAATTTTGTTAAAGCATTTTGGCCAACAGTACCTAAGAAAAAGAATAGTTTAACAATCAAGTCTAATTTTACTTAAAAAAAGACCCAGACAACCCAGTATATCTTATTTTGATTATGATATATATTTGTTTTAGTACAATTTCCTATTTTTATTAAATGATGTATCCAATTTGGGAAATGAATTGATATATTACCCTATCTACTCTATTTTATGGCTGCAAGTATTTCTACTTGCTGGTAGTGCAGCTTAATCCATGATTTGCAGGGATCGTGAGAGTAGGTAGCAAAGGTGGTCATGGGACATCGGAAACCATATCTAGCTTGTGATTTTTATATTGTATATTTAGCACTTATTACTCCTTTGTTTTTATGTCTGAAACCATATTTTTACTTTGTGAGCACAATATGGTTTTTGGATTTTGTAACCATCTGATGCAAAAATGCTTTTGTGTCATTCTATATCTCACAGTACTTGGATTCGGGTTGGATCATTTTTTTGGTAAAATACAATAGCCAGGAAGTTTTGCACCACTAATCAAGTTGGTAAAATATAGTAGCCAGAAATTTGTGATTTAGAAAAAAAAGTATTTGTACACATGGAATCAAAAAATAGAGTCTGTGATTTTATCCATTTGACACATATGCATGTACAAGGGAAATGACATATATGTATTTAAAAGAAAAATGAATTTGTACAGTATATATCACTGCCCCTATAAGAAAGCTGAAAGGTGAACAGTGTCATGCAGATGCG
This sequence comes from Oryza officinalis, assembly GCA_008326285.1. Lineage (NCBI taxonomy): Eukaryota > Viridiplantae > Streptophyta > Magnoliopsida > Poales > Poaceae > Oryza > Oryza officinalis. The sequence goes on from BDMV01000008.1 coordinate 18,004,245, forward strand.
ATCAGTTTCCATGGTTTAGATTTATTGTGTTCTTTATCATGGTCAATTATGCTAGGGGCCTTTGATTTGTTAGTTCTTCCTGTTATGGAATGCACTCCATGGAGCAAAACAAATGTTAAGGCAAATTGAAGGGGAAGGTGTTTACATTTCTATTCAATCTGTTTTCATTCAAATTAATTTTAAAGTAATTTTAGATTAATTCTTTTTCTTGGTTAGATTGGTTCATTATACAGTACGCAACACATGTATAATTAAGATACCATTCCTAAAAGACTTGCATGAATTAATTCCTTTGATTATCTTGATTAGGTGATGCGCTTTGATTCGTGAAGTATCTTCATTACTCTGCCACAAGTTATACTACGGCTCAACAAAAGAGTTCGGTAAGATTTGAACGGTTGGTTGTATAGAACATGTTGGTTGATTGACGGGATGTACCAAGTTCGGAATCCCGGTGTTGAAATTGTCATGGTTTGGTGTGTATTGTGGTTATAATTTAGGTTGTGTTCTTCTCCAATCTTTCCCAACTCACTTCTCTCGTTATCCGTGCGCACGCTTTTCAAACTACTAAATGGTGTGTTTTTTGCAAAAATTTTCTATACGAAAGTTGTTTTAAAAATCATATTAATCCATTTTTCAAAAAAATAGATTAATACTTAATTAATCATGTGCTAATGAACCGCTTTGTTTTGCGTGCGGGAGGGATTAGTTCCCATCTCATGCCAACGAACACATACTTAGTGGCGTTGTATTATGCTTTCATGCTGCTATTGAGAAATCAAAATGATGAATATGATTTTCAAACTTTCAATATAAAATCACAACATTGTGAATTGGTTTCACCTAACGTTTCTTTATATTTTGTTCGTTAGATATGGATCGAAATACTTGTGCTAATGAAGGACGTTTTGCCTTCAGAGATATAACTAATGTTTCATCAGGTATTGTGAATGTGTACTGTTTTGTACTTCGACTCATTTCTATATCCTTGTTTGGCATATATGAACCGTTTATGTTTCTTTTGCAATATATCACAGCTATAACAACACAAATACACCTACACTACGCCAGATCCTCACACCTTTGACGGCACATCTGTGACGGGTTTCAGCACTGGTCAGTAATGAGGGTCACCTTTGACGGGTCCTATGGCACGCCGTCATCGGTGAGACATCGTTCTCAAACCCGTCACAGGTAACAAGTCACCTGTGACGGGCCGGAAGTGGGAGCCGTCAGAGGTGAGAAATTTCTCACCTCTGACGGCTCCCACTTCCGGCCCGTCACAGGTGACTTGTTACCTGTGACGGGTCGCATTCTTATGAACCGTCAAAGGTGTGGTTCACTCACCTCAAACGGGTTTAAACCTTAACCCGTTTGAGGTGAGTTGTACCACTATATATACCCGAAGCTGCCACCTACCTTCCATCCCAACCCAGTGAACTGTTCACATTTCGGGTGGGAGGGTTTGGGGGGCGAAATTTTGTTGGAAATGAAGGTAAAAAAGAAAATGTAGTAGGTATTATTTTTGTAATGTGTATTATGCATGTTGTTTTTACTCTCGTTATGTTATTATTTGCAGATGGACCGAAGTTGGATGTATAATATTCGTCGTGATTCTAATGAGTATAGAGGGGGGGTCAGTGCATTCGTTAGTTTCGCGGATAATGACAGGAAAAATAAGATGAGCAAATATATGTTTTGTCCATGCGCAGACTGTAAGAATGAGAAGATGTTTGAGAATAGTGCATGGGTTCATTCTCATCTGATCCGTAGAGGATTCATGGAGAAGTACAAATGTTGGAGCAAGCATGGGGAGCAAGAGTCATCGGATGTAGCAGCTGATGAAGTGCCGGAAGTTGAGAACAACAGAGCAGTTGGAGATGGCATTTTTGTCCCTTCTCCATCAGGCGGTGATGCCATACATGTGGACCCTCAAACTTTATCAGATATGTTGCGTGATGTTGAAGACCCAGATTATAGTGAGAGGGATTTCGAGAAGTTTAGTAAGTTGGTGGCAGATTCTGAGACGCCATTGTATCCTGGGTGTAAGCCAAAGTACAGCAAGTTATCCTCTGTGTTAGAACTAATGAAGCTAAAGGCAAGTAACGGATGGTCGGACAAGAGTTTTACAGATCTTCTTGAGTTCTTGAAGGATTTGTTGCCGGAGGGAAACCAGATTCCGCAGACGACATACGAAGCAAAAAAAATCTTATGCCCGTTGGGTCTGGAGGTGAAAAGAATTCATGCTTGTAGGAACGACTGCATCTTGTATTACAAACAATATGCAGACTTTGATGTTTGCCCTGTCTGTGGGGCTTCTAGATACAAGCGTGCCACTACTGAAGGTGAAGGTCGAAAGTCAAAGAGGGGTGGACCCGCAAAAGTGGTGTGGTATTTGCCAATTGCTGAGCGCATGAAGAGAATGTTTGCGAATCCGAAACAAGCTGAGCTAGTCCACTGGCATGCTGAAGAACGGAAGGTCGATGGTAAGCTGAGGCACCCAGCAGATTCAGTACAATGGAGGATAATCGATAGAGTTTTCCCTGAATTTGCAAAGGACCCTAGAAACATGCGTTTCGCCATGTGTACAGACGGCATTAATCCATTTGGTGATTTGAGCAGTCGGCATAGTACATGGCCAGTTCTTCTTGTGAACTATAACCTTCCACCCTGGTTGTGCTTCAAGAGGAAGTATATTATGCTTGCCATGCTCGTTCAAGGACCAAGACAACCTGGCAATGATATCGATGTGTTCATTGAACCGATAATCGATGACTTTGATAGGCTATGGCATGAGGGCACACGGACATGGGACGCATCTAAACGGGAGTACTTCAACCTCCACGCGATGCTGTTTTGCACCATAAACGATTATCCGGCCCTTGGTAACCTTTCGGGGCAAACTGTCAAAGGGAGAAAGGCTTGTTCAGAGTGTATGGACGAAACAAGAAGCAAATGGTTGAAGCATTCACGCAAGATGGTCTACATGGGTCACAGGAGATTTCTCCCAAGGTATCACCCTTACAGAAATATGAGGAAGAATTTCAGTGGACACATAGAGGTTGCTGGGCCCCCGCTGGATAAAACTGGGATTGAAGTTGAAAATTTAGTTAGCGAAATCACAAATGACTTTGGAAAAAAAAAGAAAGCTAGGAACAGAAAAGAGAAGAGCATGTGGAAGAAAAAATCTATATTCTGGAGATTACCGTACTGGAAGCATCTGGAGGTCCGCCATTGCATAGATTTGATGCATGTCGAGAAGAATGTCTGTGAGAGTCTTCTCGGATTACTGCTTAATCCAGGTAGCACAAAGGATGGTTTGAATGCCAGACGAGATTTGGAAGAGTTGAGTATTCGTTCTGAGCTACATCCTTTAACAACGGAGTCCGGAAGGGTGTTCCTTCCTCCAGCCTGCTACACTCTTTCGATGGATGAGAAGAAGGATATGCTCACATGTCTTAGTGGTATTAAGGTTCCATCCGGCTACTCATCGAGAATTAGTAAGTTCGTTTCATTGGACGAGCTTAAATTGGTTGGAATGAAGTCGCATGATTGCCACATCCTTATCACACAGCTTCTGCCTGTTGCCATCAGGAATATTTTGCCACCTAAAGTGCGACACACGATAATGCGATTGTGTTCCTTCTTCAATGCAATTGGCCAGAAGATTATTGATCCCGAGGGCCTGGATGAACTACAGGCAGAAATTGTGAAAACCCTGTGTCATCTTGAGATGTACTTTCCGCCTACGTTTTTTGATATAATGGAACACCTCCCCGTGCACCTAGTGAAACAAACAAAAAGTTGTGGTCCTGCATTTTTGAGGCAGATGTATCCTTGTGAAAGGTACCTTGGGGTACTAAAGGGCTTCGTACGGAACCGATCCCATCCTGAGGGTAGCATCATTGAAAGTTACACCACCGAGGAGGTCATCGATTTCTGTGTAGATTACTTGTCTGAGTCCTTCTCAATTGGATTACCAAGATCTCATCACGAAGGCAGGCTTGAAGGGATGGGTACAGTTGGAAAGAAAATTATTAGGCTGGCTCGCAATGTGTATGATAAAGCTCATTTCACGGTCCTGCAGCATATGACCGAAGTTGTGCCGTACTTGGAAGAACATGAGCGATTAATCCGACAGGATAACCCTGGGCGACCTGATAGTTGGGTTAGAAGAAGACACATTGCAGATTTCAACGAGTGGTTCAAAAAACGGATTGCCAACAGTCAGAACTTGCCAAGTGAAACAATCATCAAGTGGTTATCACAGGGTCCAGAATGGGATGCTACTACCTGGCAGGGATATGACATCAATGGGTACACATTTTACACGGTAAAACAAGACAGCAAATGCATAGTGCAGAATAGTGGGATACGAATTGAGGCAGCAAGTAGCGACCGTGCTCGTCGCGATCAATACTATGGCCGAGTTGAGCAAATTTTGGAGCTGGATTACTTGAAGTTTAAAGTGTCGTTGTTTCGTTGTCGTTGGGTCGATCTGCGTAGTGTAAAAGTTGATAAGGAAGGTTTCACCATTGTCAATCTTGCTAGCAACGCGTATAAGGATGAACCGTTTGTCCTCGCAAAACAAGTTGTCCAAGTGTTCTACATAATTGACCCGAATAACAAGAAACTACATGTGGTTCGTGAAGGGAAAAGGAGAATTGTAGGTGTTGACAACATTGCAGACGAAGATGAATATAACCAGCAAGTCCATGGCGTGACTCAAGAGATACCTCTGGAAGAGGAGAACGAAGAAGATGAGGTCCAACATGCACGAGTCGACCATGAAGAAGGCATATTTTTGTAGTAGCGACCGTCCTCTTCGCTTATGTGTACTTTTGTGTAATATATGTGTGACATGTTCGAATTGCTTTCGATAGATATAATATGTTCAGACATGTTTAGTTTCAAATTGGTTTTAAAAGATATATATGTCCATTATGAAATTGTTGAAATTGATACTAATCTTTTTTACATAAATTAAAATGAACGACCAAATAGTCTAAAAAAGATATATAAAAAAATGTGAGAAAGAAATAGTTTTATAAAATAAAATGTAATATACTAAATAGTTTTAACATAACAAAATGAAAGAGCAATTAGTTTTTAAAAAACAAATATACAAATATATTTATCCTATCCTCACTCTCTCTCTCCCTCACTCTCTCTCTCCCTTGGCTGTGCGGGGACGGTGGAGGCGGCGCGTGGGGGCGGCTCGGCGGCGCTGGGCGGCGGCAGTGCTGGGCGGCGGCTCGGCGGCGCGTGGGGGCGACGGCGCGTGGAGGCAGCGAGGAGGAGGTGACCGGCCCCGCATGCGTCCCCATCCTCCTCCCCCTTCTTTCTCCTATCCTTCCCTTCTCTAATTTATCCTCTCGATCCGGTGGTTCTTGCAGCGGCGCTTGGAGGCGGCGGCAGTGCTGGGCGGCGGCTCGGCGGCGCGTGGGGGCGGCGGGTAGGCGGCGCGTGGGGGCGGCTCGGCGGCGCTGGGCGGCGGCAGTGCTGGGCGGCGGCTCGGCGGCGCGTGGGGGCGACGGCCCGTGGAGGCGGCGAGGAGGAGGTGAGCGGCCCCGCATGCATCCCCATCCTCCTCCCCCCTTCTTTCTCCTCTCCTCCCCTTCTCTAATTTATCCTCTCCGGTGGTTCTTGCAGCGGCAGCGGCGCGGTGCGGCGGTGAGGTGAAGAGGGACAGCGGTGTGAAGAGGGAGGCGGCAAGGCCCGACGCATAGGTACATCCCTCTCCCCCTTCTTCCCACCTCCCCTTAACAAAATTTGCTCATTTGTGCGATGGATTTAGTGAACGTGTGATGGATATGTGCATGTCTGTGATGGATTTGGAATTTGCTCATTTGTATGGATTGTGCTTATGCAAATTTCACTCAGTGTGGGAAATGCAAATTGATTACCTGCATTAGGACTGAACCAAGTATGTGCATAATAATTCAATGATCCACCCATCCAGGTTGGGATGAACAAGTGATCGTGGAACCTCTGCTTTCCCGATTCATATGATGATGCTTTGAAGTTATAAAAAGCATCAGGCTCCATGCCTGTTAAGCCCCAAGCATCAATACATTGAAAACAATCCACTTCTGTAACTTAGTCTAGTTCATATGCAGATCATAGTTTATGGAGTACTACATAAATGCAACAATTTTGATCACAGAATAGTGAATATTAAACAAAATTATACAAGTTTGTAATATACCAAACTTGTCATGTTTAACTACTTTAAGATTCAGATCATCTTTCCAAGCTTCATAAGAACCAAAAGTCAAATGACTCCTGCTACAATGCCCAGAACTACAACGATGACTGATCAAAACACTAGTATGGCTGACATGGGAGTTCAAGCTCAAAACTTATCCAGATCCAAATTGTTTATCTACTATATGTCTGACCAAAAGACGGTCAAACCTTTTATATCTATTTTTGATGATAAACCTTTTCTTATAAGTCAATTACTCAGTCATCTATGAACACTGTGCTACAGCTTAAAAAAAAGTTTTAAGGTTTATAATATATTAATCATGTAGTAATGGAGTGTCTTCTCCGGTAAGCCATAGGGCTAATTGCTGTAACATCTAAATGGAACATGACCTACTTGCTTTGCACTATATACTCCATGACTCCATCTACAAATAATTAAATCCATATAATTTTAGGTTTTCTCTCCTCCTTGAAGTTTTGAGGTTTATAACTATACTCCTCAAACTCATACTTAAAATATACATCTAAAAAAAGTAACAAAATTAATATTACAGGTTAAATAGGATTAGAAAATATATATTGGTAACTGCTTGTGATTTTTTCTTGCATTTTTTTAGATGTATAGATATTTGTGTTAACTAGGGGAGCCATATACCTTCACCTTGGAGCTATACACCTCTGACCTCTGAACAAACACTATGAGGTGACGATAAAAGAAAATTCTTGCTATTGCCAATCATAAACTTGCTTTTTTAAAGTTTTACCTCTCAGACAATGGGAGGTATATACCTCTCAAGGATAAAAGAAAACCTCTAAAGATTATTACATGCATTTGGGAGAATATTGACAATTGACATATTGTGTAGTCAGAGTCACTCGCAGTAGTGATGGGCAAATGAGTATTATTCTGTACTATTCATCTATTCATACAATTTATTCTTCTTTATTAACTGCTGATGCCTATATTTCCACTAACGTTAATCGGTTGAGTATGTTTGTCCGTATATACCTTACTAATTTGTTCGTGTGAAATACTATATATGATCAGCTAGCATCTGTCGCTGCTGCTATGGGCATATATATATATATATATACTTGTTTGATCGGTGTAACATATATTCATATATATACCAAACGCCACGCCGTATTTTCATGTGGTCGGGTACGGACTCGGTTCAGAGAGAACGATGCCTTGCGTCTTGAACGAATGTCTGCCGCTCAAAGGCCATCGGAGGTCTGGGTATTATGGACTTGAGGATGACTGGCTTCGCTCTACGCCTGCGCTGGCTCTGGAACTGATTGTGCTGATGTTTTGGTAGCACATGTTTTACAGTAATGGTGATTAATTTCTACTGAAAATGGACTGTACTTAAAGAGTAGTAATTCTTTCTGATGTTAACTTACATTTCACATCAAAAGCACTATTAGCTTGATAAGTATCCATCTGACATGTTTCGTATTTTTTTCAAAACAAATATTTTCATGAATTGGTAGGACTTGACTTCCAATATGTTGTTTGTAGTACAATCTTCACTGCAGAGATGTCTGACCAGCAAGAACCATCCGTTTCGGGGGGGACAAGTGGTCGAACTACATCCAGGCGTAACCCAAGGACCCAGAATCGCCTACCGACCACCCGACAAGCTATAACTGAGGTGGATGCAAGTGGTAGGCCAACGGCACCAAGGAAAGTCATAGGAAGATGGTCCAATAGTTGCGGGCGGGTCGCACGTGACCATTTCGGTATCTTACATAAAGATATCGCTCACGTCCCAGATGATGAGAAAGAGCGAGCCTGGACAGCATTAGTGAAATGGTTCGCCTACCCCGCTGAGGCGGAAGAAAGACTTAAGCGGAAGGCATATCAGAAGATGGGCAAGGCATGGAAGAATTGGAAGTGGAAGCTTTTGTCAGAATATGTCATCCCCCCCGGTAATCGGACTCCCTTTGAAGAGTACCCGCAAATTACGGAGACGATGTGGGACGAGTTCAAAGCGCTGAAAAGCAATCAAGAGTTTAGGGACTCAAGTGAGGCCCATCGCTTACTACAGCAACGGAACGAGCACCCACATCGGCTCGGCACGGCGGGGTACATAGGGAAAGAGGAAATTTGGGCTGCGGAGGATGAAGCTGCAGCTGCAGCGAATGTCCCTGCCCCTTTCTCTGACATCCCTGAACAACGAGCTCGTAACTGGGTTCGGGCAAGGGGTAAGGTCAACGAAGACGGTAGCACTACATTTCCGAACCAAAATGATGCCGTCGTCGTACAAGAAATAGTAAGTTTCCTTGTAACATCTCTATAGTATAACTGTAGTAATTAACTTTATTAACTATATGTAATGATTGTGTTTCTTCATCTCTATAGATTCGATTGGTTGCCGAACATACTTCGCAAAGCGAGGTGGAGTCCGCGCCGATGAGGAGGGAAGATGACATCCTCACGAAGGCGTTGGGAACTGCAGAACATCCTGGCAGGACTCGCGGCGTCGGCTCCGATGTTTCATGGAAGCATGGGTTGCCACAGTATAGCTCTCAATATCGGAAAAGGAAAGCCTCTAAAGAAGAGAGGGATGCCAGGATGAAGGAGCAGCTGAAGGTGGAGGTCATTCAGGAGCTTAAGCAAGATATGGACGCCAGGGTCGAAGAAAGGGTGGCCCAGGTCCTCGCAAATATGAATATAGCTCGAGGGCGTGACTTTGCGACACATCCAACTCCACATGCACATGTCGACGCGAGCCCGTCACAACACAAGAGTAGTTGTGCATCCACAGAGGTGCCTAACGTCGCAGTCGCACCAGCTCCGGTGGACCTCATAGAGGTAATTTGATCTGTACTATCCTTCGCCTTTGAAAAGCCTCAATCTTTACATGTCTTACTATTAATGGGTTTCATTACAATGCAGGACGCATCGCCGTGTACTCTAGTGGTTAGGGTCACACAGACCTTTGCTTCAGAAGTCGCACAGGGCATGGCTTACAAACCCTCGGACACAGATAGGGTGCACAACTCAGTCCTCTTGCCAGGGTATGCCAAGGTGTCGGTGGATTCGGTGATGACCAATTGGATGTCATATCCACTGCCTGTGCCCCCCAACGATGAAATTGTTACTTTGGGCGATGCGCGAAAGACGTACATACAATGGCCCAAGGCAGACATTACCTTCACTGTGACTCAAGAGATACCTCTTCCAAGTCGACCGACCAACCGAGATACTCCTAAGTCCCAACTATCAATTGAGGCTCCTCGTGGACCGGCAATGACGGAACCACTTGATCCCCAGCCACTTTGCATGGATTTGGCTGATATAACTGTTGCCTTGACTCCAATTAAGACCACACGCAAGGCCGAGAGCTCCCCACCTTTGGTGAAGAGACTTAAAGGTGAAAAGCCACGGGGCAAAGGCAAGGGGAAGGTCGTGGCCCATAGACAACGTGTGCCAACACAATTTCAACTAGGCATGCCATTGGTGGAAGACAATGTGTTGGCCGTGATGGGTATTGCTTGCCGAGAGCTACACAAACAATACATGGAGCTAAGCAATGCCAAGCGGAAAATGAGGGAGTCTTCCATAGTTGGACATCACGACCACCAGCCATTCCTATCAACACCGGCCTATATAACTATAGGCTTTGATGACCTCTTCGACCTGTTCAGGATTCGAAAGTTGGACACTGGACTTCTAAAATGCTACTCATTGTAAGTTCAACATTCCTCCTTGTGATATTAATGGAATAGCTCCTAAATTAGTGCTAACACATACATGTTTTAAGGTTGTGTTGGATCGAGAGTCGCCGCCTCGGTAATCATGTTGGCTTCCTTGATCCATCGATGGTCAACGAGCTCACTCTACAAAGTAAGCTTGATGAGGTGGTTGACTATATAAACCGGTGCTTGTGGGCCCACCAAGACAAGGAGTACATCATGTGCGCACACAATCAGGAGTAAGAAGACATCACCCTTTGTGTATTTTTTTCGAAGCTAAAGTTCTTATTACTAATGCTACATAACCATTGCGCAGGTCACATTGGATTCTATTGGTCATTGTACCTAAATGGAATAGGGTGTACTACCTTAACTCCAATAAGGCGAAAGATTATGATTTTTCTGCAATCACCGATGCCGTCAATATGGCTTGGGGACCATATGTGGCAAAGGGTGGTAGGCACAAGGAGGGCAAGGATGACCTTTACCATGACACTAAGTTCGCATGGCCACAACAGATCGGAGACCAGTGTGGTTTCCACGTGTGCCACCACATGACAACCATTCTAGAACAGTGTGAACGATTTCGACCCTGAGGTTGGTGCTAATAGCGGATTCGATCATTTCACTACCAACATTAATCTTGTAAACATGCTAACCTCTGTCTTATTGAACAGAAATCTAGAGCTGGATGGAAGATTTCGGCCATTAACCCCCCCGCTATTAGAGGCCAAATTTGCGCATTTATTCTTGCCGAAATAATGAACAAGAAAGGACGTTTTTGCGTCAAATAGATGATTTGGCCTACATGTGATGTCGTGGACAAAACATTTTTCTAATTTCTTGTGATGTAAACAAATGTTGTTTTTTATGATTCTGTGGTATGGAGTGCTATGTAATTTACTTTCATATGTGCAATCGCCTATTTATGACGAGAATTTCTATTTAGTTCCCTTGTTATGAAATTATCACACCACTGTGTTCATGTGTGGTGTTTATGTTTGTACCGTTTAATTGTTTCCTCCCTTTTTAAAAATGACAGGTCATCGTGGAGGTTCAAAACGAATAGGATACAAGAAACTCGGGTAAGTGCGGTTTCTTGAGTAATGACCAAAATTGTGCAAGTTTGTGGCTGTGTCAAGTTTATGTCTTGTGAGAACTTGCAATGCATGTGTATGAATGTATATGGTTTTCTGGTGACAACTTGGATTCCATGCATGTGTGATATTAGTTTGAATGTAATGGGCTGAAACTGGAGATATATGTATGTATATATATTGCATGTGATTCTTAAATTTTTCCAGAGGGCATGGCTAGCAAATCCTGAGGCTAGCCAATATTTACAAATTATTTTTTTTCTGGATGTACCTCATCACTGACGGTTCACAATTAAAAAGCCGTCACAGGTAACAATACCAGTGACGGCTTTGAACATATAAGCCGTCACAGGTAACAATACCAGTGACGGCTTTGAACATATAAGCCGTCACAGGTAACAATACCAGTGACGGTTTTTACACTTCGACCTGTCACAGGTGAGTCATCTGTGACGGGTTGCAAAATGGCATGGGCTAGCGGAGACACTTACCTCTGACGGGCCATAGAGTTCTAGCCCGTCACAGGTGACTATCATCAGTGACGGTCGTCCACCCGTCAAAGGTGACTGGTCCTCACCAGTGACCACTTGTCTGTGACCAAGCCCAAACCCGTCAAAGGTGAGGGTCTGGGACCGTCACAGATGACCTAATCCGGTGTAGTGCTACTACTATGATGCAATGTAAAAGTAGAGAACCTAACACAAAACAAGTAAATCAACATGCAAGCAGGACTGCTGTGTCGAACACAGTTATCTTTCCTTTCATATTTACCACACCAAAACTGACACAGAGCGAATTGTTAGCCAAAGAAAAAAAAGGACGAAAAGAACAGAAGCAACGTGAATGACGTGCAAGGAACACGAAGAAGAAGGCTACATCTGACATTGTGGAGCAGAGTTTGTCACAGACTGAATTGTTAACCAAAGAAAGGAAGGAGGAGAAAAATAGAAAGCAACACGAATGGCGCACAACGAGGAAGGTTGAGTCACAGTCTCTTGAAGATAGTGTAACAACTAAAACTGAAATACATATATCTACCACTTGTCATTCACAATTGACTAAAAGTAAAGAGGACCTATCATCTGGAATGTCCATCATATAAAATAAGCGAGAACAGAGGAACAAATATATGTGTGAATATCACGCATGAAAGAAGGCTAAGTTGAAAGGGACTACTACACCAAGCACCCCTACTATTGGTAAAGTTAAATGCCTTTGACTAATTTCACCATACTTTATCAATTCTTCTAATATTGTTTTGTCCTGTAGGTGCTTTCTCCGCCATCAACGAAGGGTCGATGTATGTAATAACATATTCTACCATTCTACAAGATCCGAACGGATGTAACAAGGAAAATCTTTATCCAAATAGTCTAGACGATTGGCTACATAGGAATGATACCTATAAACCTCGATTCAATGCAAGAAAAGTGACAAGTCTTCATTAGTTAGGAGAGAGATCAATCCTAGGTGAGAATATTCTATCTACTTCTATGCATTACTCTCTATTTGGGGTGGTAACAATATTAGTCACAAACACATACATTGTAATTAATAATTGAACCCTTGTAACTAGATGGAGTTACACAATGTCAAACTATGCAAATACCAATTGTTAATGAGATCATTCCAGATACCGATTATGTCGAATTCGATAGTGCACTATTTGAGCCTACAAATGAAGGTGGAGTCGACGACGGTGAGTTCTCATAAATCATTTGTCATTTATTAAATAAGTATATCGTCTCATGCATAATCAACCATCATTTTATTGGTTGTCTTGAGGATGCAAAAGGTGCGGATAATGATTTTGATGAGGCCAATCAAGTTCTAGAGGATGATGGCTACGAGTCATATCGTGTTGATGTTAGTGGTGTTAATGGGATTGGTACCGATGATCCACATGACCGTGTGTACGTACCATAAACTGCCAAAGACACACCATGTTTTAAAAAAAGTGCCAGACTGCAAACACCGCCACGTGATAAGGTTTCAATTCAAGACTCCTAGGTTCTATTGTAGGGAGGAAAATATAAATGTTAACATTCCAACAGTGTCTGCCGAGTTAATATGGTTGTTTACCAACCAGGTACATAATGATGCAAAGTATTTCAGAGAGCATATACGGTACTCCAACTCCTATTTCTCATTCACGAGCCTTGGAGTAACCCTTGACCGCCAAGTCAACTTTGCAGCAGGTAGGGGTGTGTATACATTTTGTGTGCACGGTGCATTGTACCATCGCTTGGACAATTTGGTTCCAGGTTCTCAAGGGCCTCGTCATATGCAGCTTTACTTTTATGATACAGAAGATGTTAATGCATAGGCTCAGAGAGTTCGGAGGTCCCTTGACCTTGATATCAACCTTGTTCGGATCATTCTAGGTATTTTGGCGCAAAATCTATACGTACAGACCTTTAACAGAGTTGGATCCATACCTAATCTAGATGACTACATGATTGAACTCAACACTAATGTAATGCCTGACCAACAAAGATATAATGCCCCCATGGCCTCCCAGGTTGCTGCTATCTAGTTAAAAGGGAATGATCCAATGAGAACTTTTGATAGGCATGTCATGCTACGTGCCAAAGGTGAGAAGTTCGGCTATATCAAAGCATACCATAGTTCTTACGATCCTTTGGCGTATCCTTTATTTAACCCTAATGGGGAGACTGGGTGGAACTTGAAAATGCCGTACGAGCATCCCAACAATAATCCTTGTGATATGGAAACAGATGAAACATGTGATGCGTCAACTTATGCTAATGTGCGTTCCAACGAACAAATCACTTTTGATGATCCTCCGGGTATGTACACACGTGACTTATGTTGAATAATTTTTAATGTTTATACCCTTATGTATTGTATATGTATATTAATATGTAAGTTTTGACGTAGAGAACGAGGTTGTTGACAATTATGTAGACAATGAAGATGATAATGGTGTTAATAGCAGATCTGACAATGGAAAAAAGGAAAGATTCGTCACAACGAGGGAGTACTATTACTTCAGGCTGCAGGTTAGAAAGGGACTTCTAAACATCATTTTGTTCGGAGGACGATTTTTTCAGCAGTGGGTTGTTGACATGTACATCAAAATCGAGTCTATGAGACTCGATTGGTACTCAAACCCTGAGAACCAAAAAAAGATATGGGCCGAACTATACCAGGTAAATGGTATAAAATATTTCCATGACTATTGACACCGTCGCTCGTCTAGGTACCAACGGACAATTTATTTGTTCGTATTGTTATTTAACGATTCCAAGGTGTGGTTGACGTGCTTTTTTTCGGAGAGACAAGTGGTTCATCGGTTGGTAAGAGGGTGGTGCTACCTTGCTCTTTCCTGGAGGCGATCGCGACATGCAGCGAAGGTTTCTTAATGCAATGGCTCTTGTCCAGCGTTTTGGTAGGCCAGATTACTTCATAATAATGACCTGCAACCCATACTGCAATGAGATAACAGAAAATCTAAAACCTGGACAGTTACCCCAGGACCGACCTGACCTTATCACCAGAGTATCCAGCAGTGGGTTGTTGACATGTACATCAAAATCGAGTCTATGAGACTCGATTGGTACTCAAACCCTGAGAACCAAAAAAAGATATGGGCCAAACTATACCAGGTAAATGGTATAAAATATTTCCATGACTATTGACACCGTCGCTCGTCTAGGTATCAACGGACAATTTATTTATTCATATTGTTATTTAACGATTGCAGGGTGTGGTTGATGTGCTTTTTTCCAGAGAGACAAGTGGTTCATCGGTTAGTAAGAGGGTGGTGCTACCTCGCTCTTTTCCTGGAGGTGATCGCGACATGAAGCGAAGGTTTCTTAATGCAATGGCTCTTGTCTAGCGTTTTGGTAGGCCAGATTACTTCATAATAATGACTTGCAACCCATACTGCGATGAGATAACAGAAAATCTCGAACCTGGACAATTACCCCAGGACCGACCTGACCTTATCGCCAGAGTATTCAGGGCTAAGCTGTGAGACATGTTAGATCTATTTGTCAAGAAAAATATTTTGGGAAGGTTCAGGCGTATGCGCACGTCACTAAGTTTCAAAAGAGGGGACTACCACATGAACATATCCTGTTGATCATGAAGTCAGGTAGTAAATTGACAAACCCAGATGAATACGATAAAGTGATTTGTGCGGAGATACTAGACAAGGCCAAGTAGCCTGTATTGCATCGACTGGTCATCAAGCATATGCTACACGGACCATGCGACGAACTGAACAAGAATTGTGCTTGTATGGTGGATGGAGAGTGTCGCTTCCACTATCCTTGACAGTTCAACCAGGCAACACAACAAGGGAATGACTCGTACCCTTTGTATAGGAGGAGAGATGACGGATGGCGTGTCAAGACTATAGGTGCAGAGTTAGACAACAGGTGGGTGGTCCCATATAATCTAGGACTACTTATGCGGTATAACTGTCACATCAATATTGAAGCTTGTGCAAGCATCAAATCTGTGAGGTACCTATATAATCTGTGAAGAACATAAGGACTGCTTGAATGAGACATCCACTTTCCAAATGTCATTTGCTCTACGTCGGTTATTTGCAACCATATTGGTATTTTACGAAGTCACCAAAATTACTGCACTATGGGACAATCACAAGGCTTCAATGTCTGAAGATTACAGCTAGGGGAACAATAACTTTGCAACAGTAGAGTAGATGGTGCTACAAGACATACGTGATTTGCTTCATTCCATGGGGAATGATATCACAGATTATGGCCTTCCCGAGATCAATGATATAGGTAATGTTTGTTATACTGGTACATTTTATTTTTTATTAATTTACATTATATTTGCACCACCCACCAATAGTTTCATGATGCATCTATTTCTTTTCACCAATCAGGTGAACGTTGCAACAAAGTACTGACAGAGATTAGAGATGAACTTAACAAGCCAGTGGACCAAGACCATTTAGACATATACACATCCCTTAATGATGAGCAACATTCAAGAGTTGATGAGATCATTGATCATGTAACTAATAAGAAGAGCCATGTATTTTTCATCGATGGTCCAGGTGGCACTGGAAAGACATTTCTGTACACGACGTTTCTTGTTAGAGTGCAATTCGAGGGATTAATTGCCATTGCAACTGCGATGTCTGGTATAGCAACGTCGATATTGCTCGGAGGACGTACTGCGCACTCGAGATTCAAAATCCCCATTAAGATTGCTCACAATAGCATGTACAACTTGACAAAGCAAAGTGGCACTACAGAATTGCTTCACATGATGTCCTTAATTATTTGGGATGAAGTTGCACTGACAAAGCGCCAAGTTGTTGAGACACTTGATAGGTCTCTTCAAGACATTATGGGTTGTTCATTGGCATTTGGAAGAAAGGTTATTGTCTTTGGCGGTGATTTTAGACAGGTTCTTCCGATGGTGACACATGGAACAAGGGCACAGATAACTAATGCCACATTCCAAAGATCGTATTTATGGGAAAATATTAGGAAGATACGGTTATCATGTAACATGAGGTCTCAATCTGATCCATAGTTTTCGGATTACTTTCTTAGAATTGGAAATGGCACTAAAAACACTATCAGAGATGATTACGTTTGCTTGCCTGATGAAATTGTGATTGCTTATGAGGACAGCGAGGATTCAGTAAATGAATTAATTAATCATGTGTTTCCCTCGCTTCATGATGAAAAGAATGCAAGCTCTTTGACTAAAAATGATTATGTAGATAAGCTAAACGCAAATATGATCGACAGATTTTTAGGGCAGGCCAAGGTTTATCACAGCTTTGACTCTGTTGATGATGACCCTCACAATAGCTATCCTCTAGACTTTCTTAACTCGATTACTCCAAATGGTCTCCCACCACACGAGCTCATAGTAAAATTTAATTGTCCCGTGATTCTTCTTCGCAATCTTGATCCTAATAATGGGTTGTGCAACGGAACTAGACTGATAGTAAGAGCATTTCAAGATAATGCAATTGATGCTGAGATTGTTGGTGGACAGCATGCTAGCAAAAGGATGTTCATCCCGCGGATCCCTTTGTCTCCCTCTGACGATATATCTCTTCCTTTCAAATTCAAGAGTAATCAATTTCCAATACGTCTCAGTTTTGTAATGACCATTAATAAATCACAAGGGCAAACCATCCCAAATGTTGGGATCTATCTTCCAGAGCTTGTTCTTTTACATGGTCAGCTGTATGTCGCATTGTCAAGGGGTGTGTCAAGGCAAACAGTAAGTATTTTCGCCAAGCCAAAGAAAGAAGTCGACCCCATAGGGAAGAGCACTAGGAATATCATGTATAGAGACGTTCTTGACTGGTGAGCAAAAGTAGGTTCACATTATCAAAATTAATTCGAAAACATAATCTAGAAGATAGTAAATTACTAATCGGAATGTTACTCACCAACGTCCTCTTGTTTTGTACTGCACGCCATCACCATTCAGGTAGAATATTGTGTGATTATCTTCTCCATACCATCTCTTGCTGCATGCGTAAGTTTGCACTGGACTGATAACAGGACTATATGTTAACACGTGTGTCTCTTTAAATATGTTCTTTTGCCATTAGTAAATTATGTTAGTCGTGCCATGTAAATTTTGAAAGAAGACGTTAATGAGATGACCAATAATTTTTATCTTGTTATGCATGGTGAAACTATTAAGTTGGCATCTGTTTTGTATCAAACTGTTATTTGGGTTTATATTCACACCCTCATGCTATGTGCTCAATGGGAAGTGGCCGACGTGTGCCTTGTGTGACAAATAGAAAAATCAAGATTATTTTAAGTACATAAGCCAAACAAAAAATGAATGGAATTGATCAAAGGGAACATCCAAATGCTAAACATTAGGGTAGTTATTTACCTGCAGGGTATATACTATTTATGTATCAAATGCTTTATTTTTATACTTGTTTATGCCGGCAACAAATTAATGAAATAACTCTCTATTTTTTTAAAACGTATATTGCCCTTATATTGCCCTCATATATTGTATACCGAAGTGATTATATATATTTAAGTCTGGTCTAGATTTATTATGTCCACGTAATATCATATTATTATATATTGCGTGAAATATATTTGATATACAACATGAATTGAATTAAACCTCAATTCCATATATTATAGAAAAATTTTTTTGCTAACATTAAATTTTAAAAGTTATTCAAGACTAGTGTTACGATATAACTCACTACTCAGGGGTGAAATAGTAATCCAATATTTTCTAAATCATTTTTTTCCTTTTCATTTATATTTCTTTAACTCAAAATTGTGGAATCCACATAGCTGCTATCCATAGTAAGCACAAACGGTGACTTTATTTTAAAAAAAAGACACAAACCCTAAAAAATAAAAAAATATATAATTGAAGTTGAAAGTTAGAGCATAATTGTAATCTATTATTTACTAAAAATCTATTAAACAACATGCAAACACTCTCATACCGTCACATGACACTCCTATAAACGCTTCTAAACCGTTACGTGACGTTATAATAGATTAGAAACATCTAGTCTTAAATTTTCATTTAAAATGATGGGACCATTATTTGAGACCATTAAATTAAATTCTCTGCTTAAAAAGACCGTAATGGTGATGGTGATCGTTGTTTCTACCATCGTTATGTCTGACCCTTAGATCCGCGAGACTCCATGGGCGAGATGATCCTCCCACGCGCGATCCTTTCCTTTTCCTTCTCGCACAACATCCTCCGCAAGACCGCAACACACGTCACGGCGCCCCCACCCTTGCGCTCCGCATCGCCTCCATCCCGCCACCCCGCTGCTCCTCCTGCTCGCCCGGATCCACAACGCCGCCTGCCTCCCCGGTGTCCCCATCCCCTCCTCGCCGCGCCGCTTCCTCATCCGCCGCCCCACTGCACGCCGTCACGTGCCCACCCGCTTCCCCAGGCGCCATCCCGAGCGCCCAAAGCCGGACGACCTCGCCTTGCGCCCCTGCAGGATGCCCTCTCTCTGAGCCTGCGACCGCTCGATGTTGGATCCCGCCATCGAGCCCCCATCCCCATCCCGCCATCACTGCCCTGCGCCGTCCGTTCCATTGCCGAGAGGCCGACCAGATTAGGGTGCTCCGCCACAGAGGCCACCGCAAGTCCACAGCCGATCCAATACGGTGGTCGCGAGGCGATGGCTCTTCCACGGTGCATAATGATTTATTTATGGTTGAAATCAAAAACAGGCAAGATTGCATAACAAAGTAGCTGGTGCACTAAATGATTTCTTTCTCTAAGTATAGTCTGATTTAGTGTTTCAGGTCATCTTGCTTCTTAGCCAGTCATGCGCTCGCTGGAGAATTTTTGAATCTGCCAACTGCAGCCACATATCTATTTGCGTCGTGCCTTATGATGTTCTGTCTCAGAAATCCTCCACTGCTCACCGCCATAAAATCAGGTATGCAATTAATATATTTTTCTATGCCCTCTAGCTACTTGATGCAATTATCCAGTGATTGAGGCGATTTCGACCAGTGTAGGCTGCAATTGAAGACGAAGATTGCATGTTCCATTGTGCCATATTTAGTCAATGGCTTAGAAAAATTCTGCTACTGCTTGTTTGTTTGTAGCTGGTGGTGTATGGGGGTTAAAATTGGATATTATATGAACAAATGCAATTAAGAAAATGTCTGCATTATTTCCTTTGCAAGTCCAGTCAGGTCACAGCTTCACCCAAACTGGATTCTCATATAAGCGCTGAGAGAGTCAGTCAGCTAGCTCCTGATTCGCGAGGCTTTTTTCTTCAATTTTGTCAGTGGCTCAAGTAGAAATGGGGTTTTCAGTCACTCATCACCTGTTGTTTTCTCGACGCAGTATTATCGTTTGTGATGTGAAAAGTAAAAAAATTCATTGATGCAGTAACTTGATGCTTTTGTTCAATCCAAACTGTTTATAGATCAAGTTGGTTGCTTTAATATTGACTAATTCAGCACCTAATTATAGTTGGTGTTCAAACTTTCTAGGCATGATATGCTTACTTCAGATTACTACTCTGTATTTTCTCTCTGTATGCAATTGATATCTCGCGTGTTTACTTGGTGGGATTCCACATTGCCTTTTGGTTTGGATTTTGACTTATCAATACAATTGTTTGGCCTGTAGTGTGAAGCTTGTGGAGCAGTAAGTCTACCACCGGTAGGAGCAGGGTCTCATTGAGTTGCTCCCGGCCAGGACTGCGAGGTTGTTGATTCATTGTCATGTCATGCTGAGATAAAGGCTTCTATCTCTAATTTGGTACATTCTCACATATTATACCGTAGAATCAAAATATAGCTAGGTAAGAGTTTTCAGCCTTGAAATTCAGATGTGCATTGTTTCAGGTTCATATATCTGACCCAAGTAGCCCTTGCCAAATTCAGTTCCAGAACAACATGCAACTCCCAGTAAAACCAAAAGGTGATCCCAACACTTCGGCCCCCATAGTTTCCTCTATACAAAATCAGCCGCTGCCAAAATTTGAATTATAAAACTTAACTTTAAAGTTTTTTTCATCAAAGTTTACTTTTCAGCATTGGCATTTAAATCTCTACGAACACATGTAGTACAAAATTCCAATCGCACTTAATGGCTAATCTTTTCCTTTTGAGTGAATTAATGTGACATGTTAGTAGCAGTAGCAGATATTTGCTTATTTTGGTTTCAAATTTTTCTTTATCTTCTGCACTCTTTGTAGCGTCACCAGGCAAAAAAAAAATGCATTTTCTTAATATGTGGACATGCTTTGTTAGGTTCAGTTATGTAATGTTTATATTTGTTTTTGAATGTGGCTGCTTCATGTGACCCTCTGGAAGTAAACACTTAAGTGGAGGGTAATATTTTTTGGTTGATTAATGACAGCCACCACAAGGTGATTTAGAAGTTAGAACAGATGTCATGTATTGCTCCAAATGGAGCAATACTAAAGGGATACAATTTTTTTAGAGCAATTTGAAAAGGATTTGATCATAATAATGCTGATTGGAAAGGTGTACGAAGTCTAATTTATTCATTACATGCTCAGAGTCTTATCACACTGCAATTCAATAGCTGCATTTTATATTTTGCTTAACGAAGAATAAATAATCTTTATGATACAGGTTCCACTTAACTTTATTGCAACCCTTTTGCTTTTGGCTGGATAGCTGTTGACCTGTTTTGATTGATTGTTTCTACTTATTTATTGTTTCCACATGGGTGCTAAGTTTGCAGATCATATAAGAGTTACATAGCTGCTATATGCGACTTATGCGGCTCGGTTTGCAGATCATATATCATTAAACACAAAGTTGCTCCGGTCAACTTTGTGTTTTTGCCTGACCATATTGTAATGTTTTGCATTGATTTGCAGGTTCAATCTGTGAAGCTTATCCGGGACAAACAAAGTGGACAACTTCAGGGTTATGGCTTTGTTGAGTTTACAAGCCTTGCAGGCAGCTGCTGATCAAGTTTGTCAGCCATATTGTGGACACTGCACAAATGATGCCGAATGTTGAGATGGTCTTTCAATTGAATTGGGCCATTTTAGTTGGGATCTGGCATTGATTCATCAGTACAATCAAGTGTATGTATTACTTACGTCCATGATCATTCCTTCCTAGAAACAATCAAGTTATATTGAATGGGTTGTTAGTACCATCAAGATCCAGAGATTGATTGAAACAATTGAAAACTGGAATTGCTAAAATCAATGAGAGTTCTTATGATTTGTAGGCTGAAAATCAATGTGAATTTTTGTGATAACTTTTGTCTTTTTCTGACTGACAGAATGTGTTTGCTTCCTGTATGTTCAGTCCATGATCTATGACAATTTTTGTAACTAACTACTGACTCCAGAATGATTATTTCATATTTTGAAATGTTGCCCTTGGGCCATGAAGCAAGCATTCAAAATCGATGTTGTCGTCATTCCTCAAGTTGTCGAAGAGGCATTCCTTGGTGGATGAAGAAGACTTGATTGCTAATGTTGCAACACCACCTCTTTCTTTCTCTTCCTTGGGATCCGCCTCATCACCGGAGAACCAAACTTCCCCAATGTGAGCAGCCCTGTCTTCTTCTTGACAACCTTGGGCTTGCCTTCATTATTCTTGTTGTTCTTGGCGAATCAGCGATAAAGTGGCCATACTCTTCGATTGTCTCTTTTTCCTTTTGTCATCATTCTTTTTGGTCTTGCCAAATCCACCTCGATGAAGGAATTGCTTGAACCTTTGCACCACAAGTGCCAATTCTTCATCATTTGGCACTTGTTGCAACTTGGCCTTCAAAGAAATCTCCTTGTTCTTGACAATAGCGGCATTCTTGGCCATGAGCTTGACTTCCTTAGCCTCTTATTCCAACATCTCGTGAGTAATAATCCTTCCAAGAATGTCACTTGGAGTGAGCCTCTTAAAGTCCTTGCTCTCATGGATGAGAGTGACCAAGGTTGGATTGCTTGGTCCAACGGCTCGAAGAAGTCTCTTGACGACAAAGTGATTGGTCATGTCTTCACTTCTAAGCCCTTGAATCTTGTTCACCAGCACCATCATGCGGTCATACATCTCTTGAGTAGTCTCTCTATCTTCCATTACAAACCTCACGAGCTTTCTTTCCAAAAGCTCAATCTTGGAATCCCTCACATCGGGTGTATCTTCATGAGCAACTTGCAAGGTGTCCAAGATCTCCTTGGCCTCTTAAAGCCCGTCAACCTTGTTGAACTCATCCCAGCTCAAGGTGGAGAGGATGGCATTGGCGGCTTTTGCATTGTGGTGGATGTTTTGTTCTTGCTTTGGAGTGAGGTCTAAATCTTCAATGGGTACATTAGTTCGTGTGAAAACAATCTTCCAAATGCTTGGATGCAAGGATATTAGATGCAACTTCATCTTGTGCTTGCAAGTGTGTCCCATCAAAATGGGGTGCACGTCAGAAGGCACGGAGATGAAGTTGTGAGTAGAAATATCAATCTTGTTGTTTGTGGACCAGTCACCGAGGGCGTCCCCATCATCATCCTTAGGATCAACACCCGACATCTTGAATCAACTCCAAGCGGTGAAGCTTTCAGGAGCCTAGGCTCTTACACCAATTGAAAGTCCATAGATGTCGCCTATAGGGTGGGGGTGGGGAGCATAGAAACTTTCAGGCAACACTTAGACTTTAGCCAAACTGGCTGGCCGAAAAGTTCTGGCTGAAATGCCAGAAAGTTTGGGGCAGACTTCTCTGTGGATACTTGAGCCCGTGCGAGTGTTGTCCAAAAATGTCTCTCATATAAGAATGTGGACTTTGAGCACTTTAGATCGATATAGGCATCTGACTGGTACCCCCTTGATAGTATAGTTTTCTTAAACTCAAAAGCAAAATATAAAATTAATCTAAATGAAGCTTCGAGTTCTCTCGCCATTTTGCATTTCTTTTGTAGGGGTCTCCAAGCACACGTTAAGCATTTTGGGACTAATTATTTGCACACATCTCGATAAACTCAGTAGTCAAATTTTAGCTTTGTACAATCTATCTATATTATATTTAGTTGCAATGATGCATCTCAGTTTTCTCTTGGTCAGAACAAATTTAAATATGGCCAATGGTTTGAACTAAGATCTGAAATTGGCTATGTCCTATGAGTATTGAATTATATTTTTTGTTTTTTCATTGTTAGCTGGGAGTACAATCTAATCTATTCTGTAACGGTACAATGATCACTTGCAGCTATTTGTATCTAGATGAACATTTGTAGCCTTCATCGTATATTGCACCTACATGTGAGTTGAGGCAAAGTTGGTGTTATTTTTTCCCGTTGCAAAACACGGACACCCAACTAGTAGATTAAAAACAGAATTTAATCCCTCCCTTTCCTCTCCCATGTATACATACGCTTCACTCTTTGCACGTATGTAGGTACGTATGTACCCCACTCCTTGTTTTCCTCCCCATTCAACCCTTTTTATTTTTTTATTTTTTTCCAGAGATAACACAATATATTTGTATTACCTCCAATTTTTAAGTTATTGACTTTTGATACCATTCGTCTGACTAAAAGAAAATGTGTAATTATCACTTATTTTGTTGTGATTTTACGTAGATGACATATGTTGGCTACATTTTAGTGCAAAATACATTGCGACAGATGACGTCTACATGTAATAGTTAATTCCATAATACATTTTTGAAAAAAATTCACATAATATTTTATGGTTTCAAATATTACTTAACAAATATACCGCAAATATACCACACTGATTTGAATCTGCATATGTAAAAATGCAATCAACATAATTTAGTTGTGTTTTTTTTGAAGTATATCTGATCTAATTTTTAATTCGTGTGAGACTAAGATTCTCAAATTGTTTTGAAATATTTCAAAACTATTTGGTTGGCATTTCAACAGTGATAAGCCTACATGCTACATAGATGTGCAGAAAATTCACCAAAGAAATTTTCGACCGGTAAAATTTATATAATTGGTTTTTTTCATATTTTTCAGTAATAGTTTAAATGATATAAAAAAGTCAGAGTATAACTCAAAATAACATATTTCTTTTAGAAATTAAAATATAGTTAATATGGATCTTTAAGTGTAAATTAGTTATAAATAATTGAATGACATAAGCCAGTAAAAAATAGCTATTTATTTTACAAGAGTATTATAAACTATAGTTTTTGTCTAATATAGTATGAAAACAATGATAATTGTGGCAGGTGGATAGACATTATAAGCATCATATAAACGATTTTATAATCTCATTGTACTTAATTTATGCCTAGTACGGGCTAGCTAACAAAATATTTGTAGAGAGGTTGGTTTTGAGTACATGAAAACAATCATAAAAAATCACATTCAAAAAAATAATGATGTCTTTGCAGTTGTATTTGGTCATCCAATCGTGTTCTCGCTAGGCTGTGCGGAGCCTCGCACACTTGCAAGAAATAATCCCATATGGTTGTCTCTTACACCACACAATAGAGTTGAACTCTACAAGCATGTGTACTTAACATAGTATCGAATCATCCCAATCCATCAATAAATAAATAATAAGAAACTAGTTTAGTCTTAGATGTTTATACAAAAGTTGATCATTTTTTTTATAAAATGGTTGACATATAAGGTGTAACACTCTGTCACTATTTTTTCATCTCACTAAATAAGAACTTAAAATAATATTTTATAAAATAAAATAGAAAATACAAAAAGGGAGCAAAGTGGACTAAGTATAGACAAACTTATAAAATTCTTAGAGAAAATAGGTTCTTATCTTTCACTTAAACTAGAACACCCATTACCATAACCATTGCATCATTTTTGAGTGCTTAGATGTATGATGTAAGTATGCACGAACCAGTTAGAGGGTGATAGCTTGATTGTACAAATGAAACAGGTTTATTAAAAAATAATGGTTTTTTAGGTTTGTTAAAGAAATAGAGCCCCAAACAATCGATTATAAAAGTAAAACACATTTCTTTTGATTTATGCTTAATTTGTGAAACTTGTTTCAAAAACAAACTAAGCATATCTTCTTCTTTTAAAGATGATTAAGCAAATTATAGATAATTGCTTATTGGGGTAAATTAAATGTTATATAATATAGAGACAACAAATAGATTGGTAAAAAATTATTTAAGCAATATCGGTGAAGAATGTTTTTGGAAAATCATACTTTTGAACTATAGCACGAATAATCCAGTTGATATTTTTCTGTTATAGTTTCTAACGCAACTTAGGCTGTGTTTGGGAGGTAAAGTTGAGAACTCCACCTTTCTGTACGAAAAACGGAACGGTCCATTAGCTCGTGATTAATTAAGTATTTGCTAATTTTTTTTCGAAAAATGGATTAATATGATTTTTTAAAGTAACTTTCGTATAGAAAATTTTTATAAAAAACGCACCGTTTAGCAGTTTGAAAAGCATGCACAAGAAAAACGAAGAAGTGAAGTTGGGAGCTCAAACACACGAACACAGCCTTAGTATGCCGGTATGTTCGTGCGGGCTACCTTCTAGTTGTCCTAAAAGAAACATATGCCTGTGAAAGCCCACTTGTTTGGGCTCAAAAAGGATAGGAGGAACAGGTTGAATCCAAGAGAGGTAAAAAATGGGTAGATTTTTTACAATTTGGTCCTTTACAAAAATTTATTTTATAAATAGACCTCTAAAAAAACTTATCTCAGGAATGGTTCTTTTTGAGGCGCTAGAGTGACTGGCGCCGTGATTCAATGGGACGCTGCCAAGGATGCTGGCGCCGTTCCCCTGTCACCATGCCACACCCGGCGCTGATGTGGCTGAAGAAGGGCGCCAGCAATGCTGGCGCCGTACCCCCCAATCTTCCTCTTTTTTCTCTAGTGTAGAGGAGAGAGGTGCAACTTTTTTTAATTTTATTTTTTAAAATATTTTTTCACACATAAGAGCACGCAAGAACCAACCACAAAAAATTTAAGTTTGAACGGACGAAATATGTGGCCCGTAGAATTTTTCAAAGTTCTATCGAAATGGGTGTTGAAGCTTCTCGCCTCGAAAACACAATCTTGCAAGCGGAATTTCGTGATTTTGATTTCACTGAACTCGGCAAAGCAGGGGAGCAACAGATGCAACTTTTTCTGTAGATGTCCGTGGATATATTATATGTCTGATTTCGAATCCGTATGAAAAAGATATGACTGTTTTATGGAAGGACACTTGAGCTATGGCTGTTTTGATGGCGACTCAAAGGCAATCGGATTCCAAGGAAGAAACATATCTTGAACAAATGGAAAGAGATTTGGTGGGTGGTAGTGATGATGGTAAGGGCGGTAATAGTGATGATGACGACAAGAATTCAAAACTCTAAACGAGGGAACACTAAGACTAGCAACTCGACGCAACGATGTAACAGAAAACTTAACAAGTCCTAACTAAGCAGTACTACGAAAAACTTACATATTAATTTTTTTTGCTTTTTTGGACTATAAGAAAAACAAAAACAACAAAGAATATGATGATGTGCCAGCGATGATGGCGTCGTGGTGGTGAGGGCGACGCCAGCAGTGCTGGCGCCTTCCTACTGCCATATCAGTGTTGAGCCACCGGGTTTAATTGCCACGGTGGCAGGGTGACGGCGCCAGCGATCCACGGCGCTAGCATCACTGGTGCCCCAAAAAGGATCATTTATGGGACAAGTTTTTGCAGGGTCTATTTATAAAATAAATTTTTTAAAGAATCAAATTGTAAAAAATCCACTCAAAAAATGGGGAGAAACTTGTTCGCGCATGATTGGGCTCGCGCGAACGTTCACGTTTCTGCCTTTTCGATTCAGAGCGCTGATTATTCTGGTGATCTGCAAGTCTGTAGTCGGAAGACTGAACTTCATGGAAATCCCTTAATTAGTTAGTGTTACTCCCTTTCAGAGTCGCTGACTTTCTTAAGGATACGAGAGCATTCATGTATGACTGAGTGTCTAAGTTCTAACGTCAGAAAGAATTTAATTAGGTGTGAATATCTGAACACAGATCAGGATACATGGGTTAAACAGCTAGTTGATTTGTAGTCAGATGCATCTCACGCTAAAACATTGCACTTTCCTGCTCGTCAGAGGAGCAGGTACAGCTATATACGTAATTTCCCTTTTCTTTTCCGTCGACTGAATATAGTAACCCTAACATTAATGGTCAATATTTTTTTTTAATGAGGCGTCACTTTCTAGAGAGGAAGTTACAAAACCTCCTGTTTCTACTTAATTGCACGTGGGGGACGCAAAGCTAATCACGGTGGCACACGGCTGCGCTAATCACCGTGTGAATTCGTTTGCTGGTTCGATCTGTGGGCTGCTCACATGAGTCACATCTGCACACGACGTCTATTAATTAGAACAGTTACAATAACAGACTATATGCTAATCTATAAATATAGGTAAAAAAAAGAAAAAAAGAGAGAAAAAAATAGTCCGTAGTATTTGATTGTACTATTAAACTCGCTCTTACACGCTCCCGAGTAACTCCTGCAGCGCAGTCAAAGTTCGTCTCAACTACTCTTATAATCCTATTATTCAGAGAAAGTAACTTAGGCGAATAATCAACCTAGTACCCCTTAGTTTTAAATTGTTAGCCGTCTTAGTTTTCGTAACTTAAAAAAAACTATATATATAGATTAACAACATGTGACTTATATATTACGAAAGTATATGGTGAACTAAAAACATTAATCTTAATCTTATGATGTTATTAACATTATATATTTTTTTGTAAATTGATGATCAAAGTTAAAAGTATTTTTCAGAAAAGAATTAAAATATGTGATTAAAAAAGTTAAAACGATATATATTTTTGAAACAGACCAACTTGAAGATCGAAGAACGTCTGCTTTATTACCAATGCAAGTAACAACTAAACAAAGTTTAAAAGTGGTCTGATTTATTTGGATACAAACATACGTTTCATGCTCCTAGTCCTCGAACTCGTCGAAGTCAGCTCGATCTAACTTGACACGCAAACAAACTACGCAGTACGCCTGAGCCGCCAAGTCAACTTCACGGCCGGATCGCGCCGCGATCTTCAATGCACGGTGCGCGCTAACGAACGGCAACTCCAGCTCCAACGTAGTACAAAATTAAGCCTCGACGCGGCCGCCCCGATCGGCCATGCGCGTACGTGCAGGGTTGGTGGTGGTGCATCGACGATGGAGATGAGCGGCGCCGGAGCGGGAGCCGTGCCGCCGAAGATGGAGGACGACGACGCGGCGGCGGCAGCGGAGCGGGAGCCGTGTCTGGCGAGCGGCGGCGGCGCGCCGGGGAGGGAGGAGAAGGAGCGGTGGCGTCGGGTGCTGATCGTCGGCTGCCTGGTGGCGCTGCTGCTCCTCGCGTTCTTCGTCCTCGGGCGGGAGAGCGCGTCGGCGGCTTTGCAGATCGCGAGCGCCAAGCTCACCGGCGCCATGAACGGAGGGTTTACGACGTCGACGAACCCTTTTCATGGCGGTGCCGTCGCCAAGCAGGCTGACGAGCTCCTCGGCGGGCTGCTGGCGCCGGGCATGGATCGGCGGTCGTGCCGGAGCCGGTACCAGGCGGCGCATTACTACAAGCACTTCCCCTACGCGCCGTCACCGCACCTCCTGGACAAGCTGCGGGCCTACGAGGCTCGGCACCGGAGGTGCGCCCCGGGGACGCCACTGTACAACCGCTCCGTCGAGCAGCTCCGGTCCGGCCGCAGCGCCGCCGCCGACGACGGCGTGGAGTGCAACTACGTCGTCTGGCTCCCCTTCGACGGCCTCGGCAACCGCATGCTGTCCATGGTGAGCGGCTTCCTCTACGCGCTCCTCACCGACCGCGTCCTCCTCGTCGACCTGCCCCATGACTCCTCCGACCTCTTCTGCGAGCCCTTCCCCGGCGTGACATGGCTGCTCCCGCCGGACTTCCCCGTCGCCAACCTCTTCGGCCTCGGGCCCAGGCCCGAGCAGTCGTATACGACCCTCCTGAACAATAAGAAGATCACCGTCATCAACGATGACGACCCGGCGGCAAAGAACGCCACGGCCGTGCCGCCGCCGCCGCCGGCGTACGTGTACCTGAGCCTAGGGTACCAGATGGTGGACAAGCTCTTCTTCTGCGGCGACGACCAGCGCGCGCTCGCCAAGGTGAACTGGCTGCTGCTGTACAGCGACCTCTACTTCATCCCGTCGCTCTACTCGGTCGCGGAGTTCAACGGTGAGCTCCGGCGGCTGTTCCCGGCAAAGGAGAGCGCGTGCCACCTCCTCTCCCGCTACCTGCTCCACCCAACCAACGCCGTGTGGGGCATGGTGACACGGTACTACAACTCCTACCTAGCCCAGGCAAGCCGCCGCATCGGCATCCAGATCAGGATGTTCAACTTCGCCTCCATCCCAGTCGACGACCTCTACAACCAGATCCTCACCTGCTCCCGCCAAGAACACGTTCTACCGGAAACCACCGACGACCATGACAACGATGATCTCACTCTCACCACGGCAACGAACAATAAGAGCAATGGCAACTACACGGCCATCCTGATCGCGTCGCTGTACTCGGACTACTACGAGAGGATCCGGGCGACGTACTACGAGCGCGCGGCGAGTGGAGGGCTGAGGGTGGGGGTGTTCCAGCCGACGCACGAGGAGAGGCAGGCGACGCAGAGGCTGTTCCACAACCAGAAGGCGATGGCGGAGATCTACCTGCTGGGTTTCTCGGATGAGCTCGTCACGTCGGGGATGTCGACGTTCGGGTACGTCGGCAGCAGCCTGGCGGGCGTGCGGCCGACGATCCTGATGCCGGCGCACGGCCACAGGGTGCCCGCGACGCCGTGCCGGCGAGCCGTGTCCATGGAACCGTGCAACCTCACGCCGCCGCGGGTGGGCGAGGAGGAGTGCCGGGGGAAGGCCGCCGTCGACAAGGACGACCTGGCCCGGCACGTCAAGGTCTGCGAGGACTTTGATAGAGGGGTGAAGTTTTTCGATTGATCACGTACTCTCATTGAATTTGAGTCGATAGCTGGTTCTTGACTTCTTGTTCGATACCGCTACGTACTGGGCAGAAATTTTTTTCTTACAGTATTTTTTGTGAGCACGCTTCCTAACTTGATAATAAGCCGCGTGTGTTTTAATACAATGAAATTTTATGTAGAATATTTTATAAAAAAATTAAATAAATAATGTTTTTAATTGTAGTAGTTAATACTTGATTAATAAGCAGTCTATATATACGCACTGTCGAACGGAGTAAAGACCGTGATTAATAAGCAGTTACGAAAAACAAAATGAAGATTGAGATGGCCACCTCACAAAAGTTCTTTATTTCTTAGCGACGGGAAAGAGAGATTTCATTTCTTAATCAAAAGAAACATTACTGTCATCAGGCGAAGCTTTGATCAACGCATTCAAGGACTCCATCTAGCCAAACACCACTGGTACCGCAACGCATATTGCATGGCATTCTGTGCTTATACATGATCCACTCTCTGTAACATTCTCTAATTTTATAAAATTAGAGAACAAAAAATTAGAACAATGAAAAGAAATGATTTTTCAAAATTACATCATGCTGGATATTCTTGGTTCCTTGTTTGTGTTTGCCAGTGGCAAATATAAAATAGTGAGTCTATATTTCAATCAATTTTCTTATCTCTTGGATGACAATCTAATATTTTTCTCATCACTCCTCACTCTTTTTTTGATAAAAAAATCAGTCATAAACTATTCAAACCTAAAAAATTTTAAAAAATACTGAACCACATGAAAGAAACTTACAATTCATAAAAATTTAGAAAATTACATGAAAAAAATATTCAAACTCAGATAAAAATAAAGTAAAACCATATATAACAACAAAATTCTAGGTAACAAAGGTGAAATTGCATATTGCATACCGCTGTAATTTTAGTCTTGGATGCAGTTTTTTAGGTGATTGAAATTTCAAAACTTTTCAGGCGTTTGAAATCCAACAATGCCCTTTCAAATAAATTTCTCAAGAAAAATTAAATTCAAATGCAAAGACAAAACCCTAATCTATAATCTTTATTTATATTTAGAAATTAAACTCTTTCTTACAAAAGAATATTCTAGATTTATAGAACTATTTTAAAAATCTTCTTGAGCCAAAAGCCTAACCTTATAGAACTAATGATCCAGCCAGCCTAACCGGTCGGCCTACCCAGCTAGCCTAACCCTCAGCTTAATTAGCCCCTTATTTCAAGATTTTTTTACATTGTTTTATTAAAAAAATTTATAAAAATAATTTTCTATTTTGAAAATTTACAAATCTAGACGCTTCACGCCCTTTAGGAGGGCTTTTTTAAAAAATTGCCCTTCCAGAGAGAGTTAAGGGACCTAAATATAAATTTTTTATTTGTATTCAAACCCTTTTCGTCGGTTTTAATTACATAGAAACTAGTAATGTTTATTTGACATTGCAAATGACTTTAAATGGAAAAGTAATAAACTACAAAGTTGTAGATCCCATGGAGATCTACAACTTTTATATAAGATTTTTCTCCATCCGATATTGTTTGAAATATAGATATAAGATTTTATTAAAATAGGTTTTAGATTTTGTAACGAATATTTCGACACCTAAATGATCTTAAATTAAAAAGTTGTCAACTCTAAAGTATTATCTCCTCGAGCTTCGCAATTTTGATATAAAGTTTAATTTCATTTGACTTTATATGATATATTTTAAAATCACAAAATCACAAAGTTAATAATTTATACTGAAAAAATTATATTTAGGTCCCTTAACGCTCTCTGGGAGGATGATTTTTACAAAATGCCAACCTAAAGGGCGTGGGACGTCTAGATTTGTAAATTTTAGAAATGAAATATTAATTTTGTAATATTTTAATAAAAAATATAAAAATAAAAAAATCCTTATTTTAAAGGGCTAGCCCAGCTCAGCCATCCATTTAGACAAGCCCAGCTCCACAACCCTACTAAGAGTACAAACAGGGCATGCCTTTGCCGCTAACTCACTGGGCCAATCCACAAGCCCACTTAATTTTGCTCATTTCTGTTCATGTGGGTTGATGCGGGGAAAAAGTTCACTTGAGGTCCCTCATCTTTTCGTTGAGTTTCAATCTATCCTAAACCGCAATACCAGAATTTTTAACCTCCAACTTATAAAACCGGATTAAATTTGATCCTCAAGCAATATAGATGCCTGGTTTCACTGACGTGGCAAGTTGACCCGATCCACTCATGCTGACTACGCGCTTACGTGACAAAAACAAAATTGGGTCCCATATGTCATCCTCACTCTTCTCCCCTCTTCTCTCTCCCTCCTCTCTCAATCTCTCTTCCCTTTCCTCTCCATCCCTCGCACGAGAGATGGGCGACTATGGTGTCACCGAGCGATGGGAGAGGGGCAAGGCGGTTGTGGCGTCACCGAGCAGCTTGGAAGGGACGACAGCTGGCGGAAGAGGAGCAACGTGGCTGCATCATCATCAAGCAGTGGGGAAGGGACGGCGGCCAAATCTAGAGGAGCCTGCTACCCAAGAGTGGCCGTGGCAGGCCGCCCGGCACCTGTCCCCACCCCCGCGCCCACCGCCCCAGTGGCGAGACGGGAATCGGCCTCCTCGCCAGCAAATCCTCCCATCACTGCGTGGCATGCCGTGCTTCTGACCCCACCAACCCTACGTCGGTGCTGCACTTGCAGCCTTTAACCCCGCCACATGGGCACCAAGTGGGTGACGCCTCCCACACACTCTGATATGTGCCCCTCCCCACCGAATATTGCACATCGGGCTTGGTGCCTTGCCAGAGATGGGACTGGAGTTCTTGTGGCACCATGATCCCGCGATTTGGATGAGAGAGAGAGAGAGACGGCGGGAACGACAATGAATGGCTCGGCAGCTTCACTTGGATGCGGTGTGGGAGCTATGGCTTTGTTACGTAGACAGCTAGCAGGAGGTAGGCTAGCACCAGGAGGTGGGGGTGGCATGACAGCAGGGAGAAGGAGCAGCTACAGCTGCTCCATCACACGCTGTAGCTAGTCAGTCAACAGAGGGCCGTGGTGGTGCTGCTGTTGCTCGCTACTACCTCCGCCACCGTCTTCTGCTCCATCTTCGCCGTCGTGTTGAAGGGCCAGGGTATTTTTTTATTTTCTTTCTGCTGACTAGGATACGACGTCAGTGAAACCAGCCCTCCATACTGCCATGGGACCTTAGTCGAATGGTTTTGTCTAACAGATAAAGATTTATGGTATTGTGTTTTAGGGATGTCAATTAAATTCGATGTAAAGATAAGGGATGGTAAGTAGACTTATTCCTCGATGAGGTAAACCAGCCGCGCCCAGCGCTACTGCAACCCGCATCCTCACACCGCGATCCTTTACCACGTGCACGCGGTCAGTGGATTATTGATTGTTTTTTAGTTACCGTGACGAGAATTCTAGAGCTACGCACATCGGTTTGTTGTCATGAGTAGCACATAAAACTGACGTTGTCACTTACTTTCTACTCGCACTAGTACAGTACTGGGCATCCCAATCGGCCCATCCGTGATGGAGGCGTGCGGCCCGTTACAA
The DNA here is from genome assembly GCA_008326285.1 of Oryza officinalis. NCBI lineage: Eukaryota > Viridiplantae > Streptophyta > Magnoliopsida > Poales > Poaceae > Oryza > Oryza officinalis. The sequence continues at coordinate 18,038,221 of BDMV01000008.1, forward strand.
AGGTACTCATCTTTGTCGGTCCGCAAAAAGCCCCATTATAGAGGCAACAAGAGAGAGGCAGTATCTTAGTCCTCAAGGCCGGGCCTATCACCGATGACCATCATTAGTGACGGGGTTTGGTTGTGGCCCATTAAAGGTAATCGCAGACGAGCCGCAACAAAACCCTGTCACCGATGATGGTCATTGGTGATGGACCTAGTGTTAGGGCCCAACAAAGATGATTGTGAAGCCTGTCAGCGATGAGAGTTAATCTTTGATGGGGTTTGGTTGTGGCCTGTTATGGATAGCCCAGACTATAAATACCTCAAGACCTTCGAGGAATAGTTATCCCAACCCAGTGTACTGTTTACACTTCAAGAGGGAGGGCTAGAGCGGCGAATTTTTGCTCTTCATTTGAAAAAAAATACAAGAGGCTCCCTAGGTAATATAATATAAATTACCACTACAATTTCCATGTAATATATAGCTACAGATAATATATCTAATTTTTTCCATAATTTGCAGATGGATAGAATTTGGATGTACGAAAGTGACGAGCGAGCCTAGAGTATAGAAGGAGTGTTGTCGATTTCATAAATGTTGTAGAGCAAGACAATAACAGAAAGAAGGATCAATACACTACTTATCCATGCTTTGATTGTAGGAACGGGAAGATGTTTGAAAATAGTGCAAGAATACACACGCATATGATCTGTCGAGGATTCATCAAGGGTTACTCATGTTGGACCAAACATGGAGAGCAAGAGCTAGAAAATATTGGGGATGAAGGCGACGGTCTAAACGAGGAAGGACACGAAGATGATGTGTTTGTTCAATCCCCGTTGGGTGGCGATCGAGTGGATGTCAATAATGATACTCTTAAAGCAATGCTACGTGATGTTGAGGACCTAGCTTACAGCGAGAGAGACTATGAGAAGTCTACCAGACTGGAGTGACTTCGAGACACCTTTGTATTCCAGATGTGTAGCGAAGCACACGAAGCTATCTACGACCTTGGATCTGATGAAGCTTAAGCCAAGTAATGGATGGACAGACAAAAGTTTCACACAATTGCTTGGATTGTTGAAGGACTTGCTTCTACAGGATAACACGTTGCTCAAGACAACATACGATGCTAAACAAGTGTTGTGCCCATTGTCATTGGAGGTTCGAAGGATTCACGCATGTCCAAACGACTGCATATTGTTCTTCAAAGAATATGTCGACCTAGATGCATGTCCTGTATGTAATGCTTCTCGATACAAGCAAAAGATTAGTTCTGAAGAAAGGAAAAAGTCAAAGAGGGGTCGTCTTGCGAAAGGTTTTGTGGTATCTCCCTATTGCCCATCATTTCAAATGAATTTTTGCCAATCCAAAGGAAGCAAAATTAGTCCATTGGCAAGAAACAGATCGAAAGGCCGATGGTATGCTAAGGCATCTTGCAGGTTCGATGCAATGGAGGAATATCAATAGGATATACCATGAATTCGCAGCTGACCCGAGAAACATGAGGATTTGTTTGTGTATGGATGGCATGAATCCATTCAGAGATATGAGTAGTCGTCATAGCACTTGGCCAGTTCTTATCACAAACTATAACCTACCACCATGGTTGTGCTTCAGAAGGAAGTACATTATGTTGTGTTTGCTAATCCAAGGGCCAAGATAGCTTGGCAATGATATTGATATATTCTTAGAGCCGGTTATCGATGACCTAGAAATATTTTGGAGAGATGGAGTGGAAACTTGGGATTCATACAGACGAGAGTAGTTCAATCTACATGTTCTATTATTCTGCACCATCAATGACTACCCGACACTTGGTAACCTATCGAGGCAGACTATAAAAGTAAAGAAGGCTTACTTGGACTGTAAGGCTAGCACACACAGTTGGTGGCTAAAGAACTCACGAAAGATGGTTTGTATGAGTCATAGGAGATGGCTCCCTTTACGCCACAAGTACAGAAGAATGAAGGTAAGTTTTCACAGTAAGAGAGAGACCAAGTGTGCTCCAGCGGCTTTGATCGAAGATGAGGTGTATGAGATGGTGAAGAACGTAACTAATGAGTTTGGAAAGAAGAGAAAGAAAGCAGGCAGGACAGAGGACAAGAGTATGTGAAAGAAAAAAGTCTATATTCTGCGACTACCATACTGGAAGGATTTTGAGGTTCGTCATTGCATTAATTTGATGCACGTAGAGAAGAATGTATGTGAGAGTTTGACTGGGTTACTCCTTTATATTCCTGGGAAGACAAATGACGACTTGAATTCATGTCAAGATTTACAGGACATGAATATTCGGAGTGAACTCACATTGGTGACTGATCTGGACACATGCAAAGTATACCTCCCTCCAGCTTGCCACACGTTATCGAAGGATGAGAAGATCCAAATGTTGTCTTGCTTGAAGGACATTATAGTTCCATCTGGATATTCGTCTAGGATCAGTAAGGTTGTTTCGATGGATGACCTCAAACTGATAGGAATGAAGTCTCATAATTGCCATGTCTTAATCACACAACTTCTACTAGTTGCTATTAGAAATATTTTACCAATTCTGGTCTGTCACACGATTATGAGTCTGTGCACCTTCATCGAAGCCATTGGTCAAAAGGTTATTGATCCAGAAGGACTTGACGCCCTACAAGCAGATATTGTCAAAACTCTCTGTCATCTGGAGATGTATCTTCCCTCATCCTTCTTTGATATTATGTCTCATATCCCTGTCCATTTTGTGAAGCAAACAAAAGTATGTGGCCCTACTTTTCTTAGTGAGATGTACCCGTTCTAAAGATACCTGGGAATTCTTAAGGCATATGTCCGAAATAGAATGAAACCAAAAGGGAGCATAATTGAAGGTTACATGACTGAGGAGGCTATTAAATTCTACATAGATTACATGTCTGAGAATGATCCAACTGGAGTTCCAAGGTCATGGCATGCAGGAAGGCTCTCTGGTGTAGGCACATGTTCCATACCAACTCGCATATGCCCAAGCCCATTTCACTGTCCTCCAACATATGGCCAACGTTTCATCCTATATCGAAGAACATCTGGCAAAGCATCGAACAAAAAACATTGGCTGATCTGATGCCTGGATAAGCAAAGAGCATAACTCTTATTTCAACGAATGGCTCAAGAATCGTATGAGATCATCTAGTAATACAACAAGCAAAACAGTTTCATGTTTGGCGATGGGACCATCATGGGATATTGACACGTGGCAAGGGTATGACATCAACGGATACACATTTTACACCATCTGTCAAGATGGCAAGACTACAGTACAAAACAGCGGGGTGCGTATTGAGGCATTTCAGGATCAACTTGGTGCTAGCTCATACTACGGCCGCATAGAGCAGATCTAGGAGCTAGACTATGTCAAGTTCAAAGTGCCATTATTTCGATGTCGCTAGGTAAATAAACAAGGTTTCACAACTGTTGATCTAGCTAAGGTGGGCTACGTGAATGAGCCATTTGTTCTTGCAAAACAAATTGTTCAAGTATTCTACATTAAGGACCTCGCGAACAAAAATCTACACGTCGTTAGGGAGGGCAATAGAGAAATAGTTGGGGTTGACGACGTTGTTGATGAGGACGAAGGACCTTGCGGATGAGGACGAAGGACCTTACGGAAGGAATATTTATGTAATATATTCCATGTATTCTTCTGGGCCGGTCAAAATATTTGTAATTCACTCATATGATAAGTATGTTTCATTATGATTTATCTTTTATTTCTATAAAACTTCATCAAACATATAACAATTTAGCATATTTACTATCAAACACATTCCTAAATATTTGTGATTTAGGAATAAATGTCATTTTAGGAATATTTGTGATTTTATTCAGGAATAAATGTCATTTTTGAAGTATTTGCGATTTTATTTAGGAATATTTGTGATTTAGAAAAGATTTAGGAATAAAACTTCATCAATAATATCTATCAAAAGGGTGGTCAAAGTCATCGGTGACTGGCCGGGAGGTCATCGGTAACGGTTTTGTGTTGAGACCTGTCACCGATGGCTTTGACCCCCATTTGACTAGATCTAGGGTAAACCACCCTCACTTCACTTCACTTCGCCGTCGAACCCTTGTGCCGACGACCCCATTCCCGGTGTCGAGCACTCAAAATTCATATTGTCCGGTGATATTTGTGGTCACCACATGATCTTGGTGGAGTGGGATCCATACACGCATAAATAGCCACTCAAACCTCAATATGTCCATGACCACAACATAACACCATTCGATATGAATTCCGCGATGCCAAATAATGAGCAAAAGAGATATTGCTGGGACTCAGTGTGCCAGTCAACTTCAGCCTGAGACATGCTCGTCAAACCATTCGAAGATGGCGACCAGATGTGTTACACATCTCAGGAGACTTGACTCAAATTGCTGAGCTCTACAACATCTCAATTGCTCAAAATCCTTACTCATGCTTAGCTAGCCCCAGGAAGATGCTAGCTTCGCACTTTCATCTAAGCCATGGTATTAACTCAAATACATGTAAGGTGACTTAGACATAACTAGAGGCAAATATCAAAGTTACTTACATATAGCCATTCGGCTAATTAGTTAAAGTCCTTCGGAATCATGTCTACCCAAAATCCCCACAAGCAATCCGACTAGGGTAAACCCCTTGATAGGACCAATCCTGAGAGAAACAACGATTCCCGCAACACTCACATACCTGCAACAAATTCTAAACAACAACATATACAAAAGGCAAGAGTCAGTACATTAAACAAGTTAATGTACTGGCAAGCGCACAGTCAATCCTACATACATGAAGGCTATATTCAAAGAGAGGCTTATATGTAGTTGAGGTTTTCAGCATAAAGCTAATTTTAGTTCACAATTCATTTGCAATGCAATTTGTACGAAACATTTCAACAATTATGTAAAGCATAATATTCATGGCATGATAACAACATAAATAGTTAGTAGCCTTCCATTACGATCCAATCCGGAAATAGAGCAATCATATCACATATATCAATCTCATTATCGTTCCAAAACATTTAGTTTCAAAAACATTTAGGAAAACACAAAAGTATACCCACATCACATCACTATGCCGCTCATGACCGTGAGCACGGCTAATCGATTAGTTTTTAGAACTCTGCAGAGCTTGTACAGCTTTACCCACATGGTATGAACTCTCTAGTTTGTCTTGTGTCGGCCAAGCACTACCACACTCTACATGTTGAGTGCGGTCTAGAGGTCATAACGAGGCTTTTACATTAAGTATTGTCTAACCATGCATGAGCACGATAAGTGTGAATCCACCTTAGGCTTAAGTCCTAGAGTCGTTAGGTGGCGGGCCCACGCCTTAAACCTAACGTCGTGACGGCAAACACATCCGTTCCCCCACGAGGCACATTATCATTGTATTGGACAGACTTACATCCGTCCCCTCACAGAGCACACACAGCTAGTAATATTCGCTAGCAATAAGTTCCACACACACACATGGGTAGTTCCTATAGATAGCCCACAGTACACTCGTGGCCGCTACCTTTACTACAACGGCCTCCCAAAATGCCAGGTCAGACAAATGCTTAACTTAATAGGCCAAGGTTACCCCATAATAACACATGTGGATGTACGGTAAACATAAGTGGGTGATATGTAGTTCAGTCCTTAAACAACTCAGGCGAACACTCCCCCTATCGGTATGCAACTACCACCATATGTATACCACTTGCCGCCTAAGTCTGAAATTCACATTCATTTTATTTTAGTTCGCAAATAAGCAGAGAAATCATCTCTGTTCATAAGTTCTGAAATGATTCAAATAACATAGTAGTGATCCATAACCATGATTTAGCTGTCACTAAGCAACGTTAAACATTTGCATTTTATAAAGCGTAGATGTTTCCATTTGAGTACAATTTGGTACTCTAAATAAGCCTAAGGTTTCAAACAGCAAGGTGATGGAGTTTTAAAAAGGATATATGCAAATTTTAGGATATAACTACCATATATATCTTTGGAAATACCGATAGTTAGAATTACGCGTGCAAATTTATGAAATAACACATTTAGCCCAAAAAACATGGGATTCAATATGTTCAAAGGGATAGGGCAAAACTTGCCTTGATTGATGTCCTTACTGGAGTCAGCGAAAGGTTAAATCTTCTCACCAACAATGAAATCATCTTCTAAAAGAAATAACGATAATCGAATAAATACCGAAACATACAAATATTCAAAATGCTCTAAGATGCATGAATTCACTAGTGTGGTTAGAGGCTGTGGGTTTATAATTTGTGGTGAAGGAATTTCTATATTATCATATTGCATTTGTGAGTTATAAATTTTTAAAGTCCAACACTAGTAATAAATTAATTAGGCTCTATTTAGCTCTAAGTGCATTTTGGGTCCAGGACTAGTGAAGTCTTAGGTTACTGTAGCAGAGAGTACTTCCTCCAAAGTTTGACAAAATTTAGTTTACAATATTTAAAGCTAGCATGAATTTATTATGAATTTTACAATTTATATGACATGCAATAAGCCTTATTTATTATACAAATTTGAAATATGTTTCTGGTAATATATGTACTACTTTTAAATTTACAAAAACCAAGTCTATGAGATTTATAACCCAACCCATCTGGAATCATATTATTTGGAGTTAGAATGAATTTTGTATGGATTTTATAAATTAGTAAATGCTATATGTCAAGTTCTCCATATATTAATTTTTAGAGACATTTCTTGTACTGTAAGCATCATGTTTTATCTTACCATATTAAAGTTTACAATTTTGTGAGTCCATAGAAATTTGATTCACCTCAAATGGAGTTAAAATGAATTTTATATGTATTTTACAAGTTTCACTCATTTTTCTGTTGTATAATTATTGTTTTGAATATTTTCTTTAATATTTCCAAATTCTAAAGATAAGGGGTCCACTGGTCAGTCTCTGTACTTTTGCAGAAAAGTCCCTAGGTTTCTAGAGATTCAACCCGAAGTCCCCAACACATGTCTAAATGCATCTCCATTAAGACTACTCAAGTTTATGGGTTATTACTAGTAGGTCCTTGGTCCCACATGTTATAGGTTGCATATTTACGCATTAGTACAGAGGGTTTTGTTTTCCTCACGAATCAAACCTCGGCTACTTAGATGCAGTGGGGCCCGCATGTCAGCGGCTCGGTGAGGGAGAGAATAGAACCGGCGGCTAGGCAATGGTGGCCGACGAGCTTGTCGTCGACGCCGGCAGCAAACGGCGGGGTTTCACGAGGTGCGGCCAAAAGAGAAAAGGTGGAGGAGAGGCTGGCGAACCCGTCGGTGGTCGTGGTGCTGACTGTGGTGATCGGGATCGATGTCGGCGACGATGTGAGAGGCGGAGTGCCTCGGCTAGCTAGGGCATCTTGGGCTCTAGCCCTAATCGGTGCGATCTTGTGCATGCACATGCATTTACGGGGGTCGTGGATGCTCACTTAAGGTCGCGCTGGGCTCGGCGAAGCTTGGACAGTGGCGACGATGTGAAGACAACACCGGCGATGGCGGAAAAAGGCAGGGCAACGGCGACAGCGAGGAGCGGCCAATCTCCTGCCAAAGTGACATATGCCCGAGATTAGGGAATCTCTAGGGTTGCTACCCGTGAAAGGAATCGCGCCGGAACTCACCCGAGGACGAGTAATCGACGACGATGGCCGGCGGCCGGACTTGGAGAAGACGAAGGAGATCTCTTCAACGGCAGCGACTTGGCTTGATCTTCCTTGGTCTTCTTGCTCCTGGGACCTAAGCAATTGCCCTGGCGTAGTGGCTCAGCTAGGGTTCCACCGGGTCGACGGGAACGGCGATGCGATCCGCGATGGCGCTCTGGACACCGAGGACGCCGATGAGCTTAGCACAAGGTGCTCGACCTGCACCAAAATAATGGGGAAAGGTACAGATGGTTTAGGCATGGAAAGGGGATCATGTTCCCACGATTGGTCTGCGGCGAAGCTCACCAGAGAAGGATGGCGATGGTGGTGGATCTTGACGGTGCCGGAGAAGATGGATTCGCTCCCGGAGCTCCCGAGACGATCTCGCTAGGGTTTTGGGTGGAATGCAGTGAGGATGAAAAGCTTCGTTGGTGGGCAAAGCGGCGCTATTTATAGAGGAGATCGGAAATGCGGTGGACGGCGAGGTGGCGCATTGGAGTGCTGGCGCGTGTCCGCGACGTGGCAGCTGTTCCTGGCTTGAAGAAGGAGGTGGCAAGCTTGAGTGACTGACAGGTGGGTCCTACCAAGGCTGGGCCCACATGGCAAAGAGAGAAATGGGTAGGTTTCATCGGTGATCTACTGCTCAAATGGTTTACAAAGGATTTTTAGATAAATTTCTTCCTCCCTTATTTTTAATTCTATAACTTAGTTTTTGTGCATGATAAATTAATGTGGATTTTACTGGTGGTAGATAAAAACACCTAGATTCTATTTTCCTTGGTTTCACTCAAAAGTACTCTATATTTTATTCCCAGGAAAATAAAGAAAATAGGCCTAGCTGAAAATAGATTGAATTTTTAGGAGGTCAAAACTAATAAAATAAATTCTGGAACAATTATATCAATTCATGATAAATAAGCTAGTATTTGAATAAATTATGTTCCATATACATTTTCATGTGATAAAATACATATATGAGAGATGTGTCGGTTTTGCCGGTTAGGGTTTAGTATTAACTCATATTTTGACTGTTTTGACCTAATTATTTGGGGTATCAAATGTACATATTAATTTATACCAAAATTCCAATGAGTTAAATATATTAAATAGTACCTACATGAATTTCCCCATGATTTTATATTGCACCAATTATTTTTAAAAATTCAATGAGTTCACTTATCCTTAAGTATTCTTATTTTAAATATATATTTAAATGGTAGAAAAATTATATTTTAGTTTATAACCAACCAGAAATGTTATTTTTGGGCTTTACTTTCTATTTTCTTTCAATTTAGACTCAAAAACACATTTTTATTATTTAACTGAAGTCAAAATTCGAAATTCGAATTTTTGGTATGTTACACCCGGCCTCCCCTACCACCATCGCCGCTAATGACCCGCGTCCGTCCTGCACCACCACCGTCGCCGACAACCCCGTGCCCAGCCTCCCCCACCACCACCGTCGCCGACGACCCCGCGCCCGGCCTCCCCCACCACCAACGCCACGAACGACCCTACACCCGACCTCCATCACCACCGCCGACTCCGACGGTTTGTCAATGTTTTTTTTGGTTTTTTTTGTATCTTTGTGAATGTTTGTGATTTAGGAATATTTGTGATCGGAAAATGTTTATGATTTATGAATAAATTTGATTTTAGGAATATTTATGATTTAGGAATAAATGTCATTTTAGGAATGTTTCTGATTTAGGAATAAATGTCATTTCAGGAATGTTTAGGATTTTACTTAGGAATAAGTGTCATTTTACGAATATTTGTGATTTTATTCAGGAATAAATGTCACTTTTGGAATAATTATGATTTAGGAATAAATGTGATTTTATTTAGGAATGCAATATTATTTTATTTAATTGTAGGTTGTTTTATGTTTATCATTTCGATAGACAACCATTACCGTCGAAAATGTCCAATCAACTCTCATCCCCGTCAGCCACAACCTCAACAACCACCTCTAGCTGCAACCCTAGAACATCAAACAAGCTCCCAGAAACGAAGTTAACCATCATGGAGGTCGATGAGACGAGAATACCGGTAGCACCTCGCTTTGTCGTCAAAAGGTACAGTAGTTCATGCGGATTTTTTGGGAGGAGATACTTCAGCATCCTGCACAAAAATATTGACCAAGTAACAGAAGCAGAGAAGATGGATACCTGGAACAAGTTCAAGGATTGCTTTGACTACCCAAAAGAAGATGGAGATGATCTGCAGTGTCAGGCGTTCAAAAAAAGGCGTATGGCTTGGAAGAATCTTAAGATGAAACTTGTTAATGAGTACATATGCAACCCCTACCGCCCAACATCGTTCCACAAATACCCTTGGATCACCCCACACGTATGGCATGAGTTTGTGGCTTCAAAGACAACTCCGGAGTTCCAGGCAAAAGGCGAGGCGCATAGGCAGCTTCAAGCTATAAATGAACACCCTCACTGGCTAGGCATTGGTGGATACAACGGGAAGAAAGAGCAATGGCAAAGGGAGGACGAGGTTGCAATACAAGCTAACCTTTCACCCCCATTTGCTGACATTCCCGAAGAGAGGGCAAGGAGTTGAGCAAGGGCTTGGACGATAAGAAACAATGATGGAATCGTTACCTTCCCAAACCCAGCTGATGGTGAGGTTTATAAGCAACTTGTGAGCTCTCGTCATAATATCCTCTTTATTTGAATATTATCGATCTTACGCATGCTCTAAAACCTCTACATTTGTTTTGCAGCTTGCTTTAATTGCCAAACGACAATCTTCACAAGGCGAAGTCGAGTCGGTCAGGTGTGAGGACAACATCCTCATAAAGGCGCTAGGTAACCCTGAACACCCTAGCCGGACTAGAGGTATAGGATGCACCGTACCCTCGAAGATTGGGATGGCCAAGTACAATGCATTGTATAGGAAGCGAAAACTAACTAAGGAGCAAAAATAGGCCTGTTTGAGAGCACAAAATGTAAGGGAGGTCAAGGAAAACTTAGCCAAGAATTCGATAAAAAAATACAAGGAATTGAGGCTAGGATCAGGGAAGAGCTATTGACGAAGAAGAACATGGACCCCGAACAGCAGATGAAGTAGAAGTGAGCCCCCAGCTGTGACGAATTAGTTGCGCATCAACTGGGCTCCCTAAACAACATCGACCTATCCCTGGTGCAGTCGACCATTTAAATGTAAGCAATCCTACAACATATTGTTGTGACTAATATAGTTCGTATATCTTGTTCTAAAATCTTTTGTGAATTGTACGCAGGATGTAGCCCAGTGCACCCTACAAGTTAGGGTGACACCGACATTTTGTTGTGATGTTGCTGAGGGTCAAGCATACAAGCTTACTCCTGAAACAAGAGTGCACGACATAGATTTGATGGCTAGACATGCCAAAGTATAAGTTGACATGGTCAAGGACAATTGGGTGAACTGGCAACTTCCAATCCCACCAAATGATGAGATACTGACACTCGCTCATGCACATGGGACCTTTATCCAATGGCCAAAATACCTCATCAACATAAAGATTATTACGAGGTCAAATTTAGCGGCAGCCCGAACTCGCCTAGATTCGTCAGCTAAAGTTCCTTCACCTCTCATCGTTTCAATAATACCGGTGATATTGGTTGAAAACATGGTAGGTATGAGTGTTTGTCTGATAACCAAGCATAAGGGCCTTCTTCCAAAACGATGTAAATTGAAATTCCAATAGAAGAAGATACAAATTGAAAGCACTTGGTCATTAGGGATACCTTAAGCATCTAAGTTAAGATGCTCATTTGCTTTCTTTGAGAACACATGTTGGTGGAATCGGTTGACTCTTGAATTTTCCCATCTTCATCATTTCATACCTTTTTAATCTTGGGCTCAATCTTATTTTTAGTACACCGTGCATTTCAGTTGAAGGTGTCTTGGGTTTCATATCAAGCACAAAGGAAAAAATATCTAAGTGAAGTGGAAAAAAACTTATTCATAAGGTGTTGACAAAAAATTCGCATCCAGCCGATAATGCCAAATATGCGTTGACACTAACCGTGTCGAAACACACAAAGGCCTGGGAGATCTGCTTAGCTCCAGTGTAGGTCCTAAAATATTGATGGAATGCAAGCGTGCCAGTCAGTTTGATCCTACAACTGGCAAGATATATAAATTGACGATCAAATACCTAATCGGCTAACAAGCGGATGGAGCGATATTAGCCGATGTCGATAGGGTTTTGATCAATCGGCTATATATCTGATGTAAATTCCAACACTTGAATGAATAATGAAGTAAAGGCAATCGACTGATGATAATACAAACCACTCTGCTAATACTGATATGATAGAATAAATGTTGATCTGAGAGCTAAAGCATACATCGGTTGGAGATCCAATGTCGTTGAATCCAGATGATAAGATAATCAATAAAATCTTTATTGCAATCGGCTAACACCAACTTATATATGATCCTTATAAGCCGATGCAACGTCTAGATAACTCATCGGCTGAAACCTCGATGATACCTTTATCAGAATCAAAGAGCAAGTTAGTTCTTACAACTCTAAGCACAACTTAGTAGGTCAAACCCAATTAATGCAGCACTAAGTATGAAAGGAAGTATAAGGTCTAAACAATTGAGCCTCTGATTGATTTTTAGGGTGGTCATATATTAAATTTAACCAAGACAGTAAAACCATCAAAGAGAAATTTAACACAACAGATAAGATCCGCTAACCCTCCAATGAAACATCAGCATGAACCTATCGGCTTAACAAGAGTTAGATTATCAACAACAATCTAGTAGGTCAAACCTAACCGATGCAGCACAAGATTGTATATAATAATCTAATACTCAATGAGCCAATAAATCTATCTAATATGATGGATATAACAAATCTATCTAAAGCATCGTTGTGATTGTAGAGGTATATCGTCTAAAACAAAAGATCAGACCTAACCGAGACAGTCCTAGCCAAACCGATGTGTCTCTAAATACAATGTTATTAAAGATAGAATTAAAATATCAAGTAGGCAAATATATCAATCGAACCAAAGCAATCCAACAGGTCGAAGCGATGCAGCCTTGAACAACACCAATGTAGCTGATATATTCACCGGGGCTAGTGAAACGTAGGGCTTACCCCTTCGCCGAAGATCGAAGCCGATGCAGCCCCACGTCAGGTGCCAAGTTCCAACGGTGATAAATAAAAATCTTGGAAAAGAGGATGGCGATGCACCGAGAGTAGTTGTATTGATCGAGAGATAGATTACAAGGACCTCGGGTGTACATATTTATACCCATAGGCTGATATGAGTCCTAATTGGACATGACACAAACTATCATAAAGATAAAAGAAAAAACATAAGTCATGATCGGACACTAAACACACTTTCCTAACAACTAAAGCAAACTAACTGACTCTGCCTAATTAATAGATACATTGCCATGTCGCATCCTCCTTGAACTCGGTCTCTTCTAGATAAGCTTCCTTTAATTGATTAATTTTCTTAACCGAATCCATCAAGAATCTGATTGCTGGCGATTGATAATGCCCATCAGCCGATTCCAGGACTCTGAAGCCAATACTGACTCTAGGTTGATAATGACCTCGGGGCTTACCAAATTTTGGCTTTAACATAAGGACAAGACCACATTTGTTACCTCCCATGTTTAGATAAGCGATGAGTCCGAGAAGATTTATGCACCATAGCTTCAAGCTCTTGTCTCGAGTGAGGCTTTATTGATTTGACTAATAATTGCCTTCACTTGATGTGTTGTGATAAACATGGGCTGAAAAATCTACAACAAAACTTGGAGATGGATTATAGTAATACACAAGTTTTTATTTTGGAAGCCATGCCCAGATCTCAACCAACTCATAAGGTACCAAAATCATAAAGATTACACAACCAAAAAAAAAACAGGTTTTCATATTTTGAAAACTCAAAATGAGCTTGGAAAGAGCGTTGAAACATCACACAAAAGAAGATTTCATGAAGTTTAACATGTAAAATCTTGGATGGGTTAGAGATGTAAAGTTAAGCCAATATCCACAAAGAACGTTAGCTAAATTAGCAAAACCCACCATATGCAAGTTTGAGTAAAAATGTGCTCAAACAAAATTGTGGATATCAAAATTGTTTGGAATAAAAGAATTTTTACTCCAAAAGCTTTGAAAAACATTTCAAATAAATATTGAAGCACTTTTGAATGAGATTTTTGACTTTTGACCAAAAAGGCTATTTGAAAGGACTATAAATCCAAATTTTGATATCTTTCATGTTTTGAAAGCAAGAGATATATGAATATACTTTACATAAGTTCACCCTAATGTATCTCTCACTTGAAATCCATAAATTCAACATTTTTTCACTAGTCACAAGTTTGAGAAAACATATACATAAAAGCTCACTTTTAAAAGCCTTCTTAAAAAAAGAGAAATAAGTAACAAATGAGAAGCTTTGGACTGAAATGCATATGTACAAGTTTGAATTACCTCCATGAACCAATATATATATATATATGTGTGTGTCTGTGTGTCTGTGTGTGTATGTATGTATATATATATATATAGTGTGTGTGTGTATCAAAATATATGGCTCTAGGGGCAAAACTCACTTGATGCTATAATAGGACCAAATATGGTCGAGATTGATTTTCGAGCGAATTTCATAATCAAGATGTTCTCAAAACGTTGGTCAAAAAAAATACATTTGAATACAAAAAGTTTGAAATGAGAAACTTTAACAGTTTATCAAAAGGATTTTTTGCAAAAACCTTTTTAAAAATATTTTGACGAAAATATATTTTAAAGGCAAAAACAAGATCCTAGCATCTACAATTTGAGGCTAAAACCATTTTCTTTGCAAAAAATCATTTTTATTTTGTATTAGCTTTTGAAAAACCTTTCAAATAGATATAGAAACTCTTTTGAACAACAAAAGAAAATTTTTGCAACTAATTTTGTTGAATTTGCTTTTTGGACCAAAACAACATTTTGAAAACTATCATAGCATCAATTTGATCAAAACATATTTTAGGGATGCAAATGACATGAGAGGTTATAGCACTCTCCCTAAATATGGTAAACCAAAACATCACTCAAATTCAACATATGAATGAATCAAGCAACATTCATGGATAACCAATGTGCATAAGAGATATTAAACCTACACAAGGTAAAAGGGTATATACTTCAATATAAGTACTCATTACCGAGACGTCATTAGTTTTCGATGTAGAACAATCATCCTCAAACTTGACTTCATTTTTGACATATTATGAGAACTTTGAGTCAAGGCTCCAATGCGCCTCCAAGTACCTATAATTTTATGTTAGAATATTTTGGTCCCCAACAACATTGGGTCCATAGAGGTAAGTTACATGAGACTTAGACACCCAAATGGATTTTGTGCTAGCATGTGGTGAACTAATCACCTTAGTAGCACAAATGTCCTTTTTGGCCTTCCTAAGAACATCATGTTCAAATGAGGAGTTTGGCTTAGGAATGTTACCCATGGGACAATTTTTATCATTATGTCCCTTTGCATGGCAATTATAGCAAAGTCGAGTTTTTCTTTTATCTCATCTCTTGGTTTGCTTGTTGCTGGTTTGCCTCTTATTTGATGATTTGCATTGTTCATCCAATGTGCACGGACAACTTGAGCCAAAGTGTCCCACTTTGGTGCAGTTGAAGCACTTGATGTGAGCAATTCTTTTCTTCTTGCTCAACACCTTTCCTTTTTTCCAAGGGCAATCTCTAACATGATGTCTCTCTTTCTTGCACTTGAAGCAAGTAATGGAACTCGTGATCATGTTTTAATTTCGTCCCTTGGTATGGTCATTGATGGACTTGTTATCCCTTTTATGGAGCTTGATGCAAGCTATGGTTGATCCTTTCTTAAGCTTCTTCACCATGCTCTCACGGTTTATATTGAGAAGGTTGAGAAATGCCCATAAGTCCATGATCCATGTACTTCTCCATTTTGCCTACATAATCCAAGTCACATGTAGTGCTCGGAGAAATGTTTTCTTGGGAGCAACAAGCATTAGCACAAGTAAGGTCAACATGAAAATGAGGCTCATAGGATTTTACCATTGCAATTATCACCTTATGAGCTACCTATAGCATATCATGAAAATCTACAAGATTGTCATGAGAACACAAAAGTTCATCATGTCTTTATTGTAAATCCACATACTTGCTAGTGATCTCCTCAAGTTGAGATTTAAGTTTTTGATTTTGCTTCTCCAAAGATGCTACACAAGCAATAGAATTAGTGGCACAAGCAAATTTATTTTCCAATTTTTCATACCTCATAATTAATGAAGCATAAGGGCCCTTGAGTTTCTTGTTTTCTTGTGTTCATCGGCTAAACTCTTGATTTCTTCATTCTTCTTAATGAGGCATGCTTGTTGCTTCTCAATGACTTCCATGAGCTTGATCATCATTATTGTGTCCTTCTTGTTCAAATGGTCAATCTCGGAGTCATCATCATCACCCATGAAGCAAGAATGTTCTTCGGCAATGGAAGCTGAACAAGTTGATGGTGTGGATTCTTCATTTAGCCATTGATGCTCATATGCTTCTTATTCCTTCAAAAGGTTAGTACCACAAGCACTATAGGAAGTAGAAGTGTCCAAATTGACCCTACTCACCATTTTATTACATTGAATGGAGTCATGTGTTGGTGAGGAGGTGGCCGTGGCAAGATCATCGAAGATAGCAACTTGAGGTTCTTCGCAATTTGGTGATGAAGTCGAGCACGCCTCAAGTGTTCCAAATATAAAGAGTACATCATCATATTTGGACTTGTCGTATCTCTCCTTGAGCGTGGTCCAAATGAAATAATCATCTTCAAGCGGCATGATGGTTTTAAATACATTTTCACTCAAAGCACTAAATAAAACATTAGTAGCCTGAGCATTGAGACGTATGCATTTCTCTTCCTCTTCAAATGATAGCATTTGATTACTAGGAGAAGAAATGCTCACATCTACAACTCGCTCTATTCGAGGACCCATGGCCCTAAGCTCATCAAGCTTGCGAGAACTCCAAGATAAATAATTTGAACCATCTAAAAGCAGTAAAAGAACTATATCCACCAAACCAATAGTCGACAACTTTACTCTCCAGACAGTAAAGCCTAAATAGAGACTTGGCTCTGATACTAATTGAAAGGACCTTAATGTCCCCTAGAGGGGTGAATAGGTATTTAAAACTTTTATGAAAATGCGGAAGCTAGACTTTTTGGATATTTCTGGATATTTTTGGTTATTTTCGAATATTTTCGGATATTTCCAAAAATCTCAGATTTAGAAGCAATCTAGCAAGACAAGCAAAAAGGGATAGTGACACAAGTAAGAAAAAGATGGCACAAACAGCAACTAAGCTACTAGCGGCTCCAAATAGCAAAGCTAGAGGAGTGAGAGAGAGATATCACCGGCATTCTTATAAGACAACGTGTTCCCGAAGTTCAAATCCTTGAGGAGATTCTATTCTTCATTGAGGAGCTCACAATGACCCAGGCCTTTTTCAACCCTATCCTCATGAGGTTGCACAAATGCACTCCTCCTTCCACTAAGGGAGTCATGCCCAAAAATTCTAGCCAAATTTTCAAACTATTTTGTGTATAAATCCGTGTCCAGGAATCAAGCCAGGGTACACAAAACCACAAATTAATACACAAATCCAAACATAAATAAAGCATAAATACTTACAAAAGAGGCACTTAGTCCTCACACCGAAAAGAAAGCAGCAGCAGCGGAAAAGGCGATCATAGTGAGGCTTCAGCTCCACTCCACAGGCAAAAACTCAATTGGGGTATAAGCCTTGGTCCTCTAACTCTGTCTTCAGTTCAGAAGCACTACACTTCTGAAAAAGAGGAATAATAGCAAGACTGAATACAACCATCATACTTAGCAAGCCACACCAACGATGCAGACGTGCAAGGGGAAACAAAGGAGGGTTTGCGGCTATTTGCGAAAGGCGGTTGTAAACATTTATAGTTGAAAACAGTAAGACAATTGACTAATTAAGGCAAGATTAAATATCCACTGAACAACACTACACCACGTTGAACAGGCACAACCAAACCACCTGAACTACACCAGTTCATTAAGTCAAGTTAATTAATAGTGGGACTAATCACAGTGAAGCTGGTCGATGGCCCATAACCACAGCTCTGCTATTTGAATAATTTTAGTCTGGCCAGAGGTGTACAACTGTACCCACAAGACACAATCCACCGTATGTTACTGTGCCATGCTTGACACGTCACCATGCTAGTGATTGTGACAAGACCCTTCCCTAACCATCCACACCATGCTGAGGTTTCGCCCCTACCCTTAAAACCAAGGTAGGCAGCCCCCCGTGCACCGCGGTGAATCCAGCAGCCGATCAACCTATAAGCCCAGGCTGACCTAACTCCATCACGTCCACCCTTGCCTCAGTTCCTAGGAAACGGTCGAGCTATACTACAAGTCTAGCTGTTCCCTACACTTACTTGTGGTAAGCACGGTAAGTCTTCCAGGGTTTCCCGTGAACCGGTCCTTAATTGTCATGGGTGTGACTAGCAAACCATGTACTCACAGCCCACCATTCAGCCATATTTTAGTTGGATAATTACGACCAACAAAATATGGCCAGTTGTCTTGAGCTTGTAGCTCATCAAGGTACTATATGTAAATAGTATAATTATCCCATTAGTGAGCTAGTGGTAATTAAGCATGGCTAAGAATATAATAATTCTAGCAAGGTCAACATAATTGACACAAGCTAATCAATTTATCAACCAAGTTTGGCAAAGGATGAATAACATGTAGATATGACACAAGCAAGCAGATAGGTAATTCCATAATCCCATTTAATTAGCAAAACGTGTAATTTATTTGCAAACGATAAAACATTTATAAATTAGGTTCAACATGCTCAAAGGGAATGTGTGAGTTGTCTTGCTTCTTCAAACAATCTTCCAAACTCTTTTCCTCGCGAGCACGATATTCCGAAACAACAGAATCTATAGGCTGGCACGTAAAACGAGGAAAAACACCTAATAAAAAACAAATAAACAGTACATGGCAAGTAAACAATCATGTAGATCTCAATTTTAGATGAATTTTGCAAGTTGAATGTTTCAATTTGGAGTTCATATGAATTAGTTATGAATTTTAGAAGTTTTGAGTCATTTTAGTGAATTCCTAAAAATTAATTCGATTTATTGCTCAATTATTAATTATTTTCTTAAGGTAAATAAGCGAAAACAAGGGTTATTGCATCAGCAATGGGATGGGTGTGGACCGAGTCCACCAAAGGTGGGCCCCATGCGTCAGCGAAAGAGAGGCGTCGGCTCACCATGGACCGAGCCCATGGAGGTGGTCCATGGGAGCGGGCGGTCCAGATCAGCCAAAGCCGATTGGACGGCCGAGAGTGGCCAGGAGGCATGGCCAAGCGGGCGTGCCCACAAGGCGGCTGGCCGACGGGCGGCGGCACATGGGGCCAAAGTGCCACTGGCGGTGACAGCGCGCGGCGCGGGGAAATGCAACAGAAGGGAGGGGTAACAGGATGGGGTCCTCAACAAGCACCCATACAGCGTAGGTGGTGGCGCGTGAAGCCCGACGGTGAGGAAGAGGCAGTGGTCGGTGAGGGGCGATGGCGGCCACGTATTTCCGACGAGCCCCGGCTGCAGAAAGTGGCAGCCGACGGGCTCCTTGGCCCCATGAAGGTGGCGGAGGCGACAGCACGGAGCGGCAGCGGCCCTAGCGGCGGCGATGCCCGGTCGAAGGTGGCAACCAGCGGCAGAGATAGGGTTTTGTGGTGGCGGCGGGGTTTCAGCGGTAATTTGGAGGAGCGAAGCAGCTGCCGGGGAGCGGCGCGGTGCGGCAAAGCTAGTGGCGATGGTGGCAAGGGGCGGCGGTGGCGTTAGAGGCAGCGGTGCACGGTCGGAGTAGCCCGGCGAGCGGCGGCGAGGGGGAGCAGTGCGGAAAGAAAGAGAGAGAAAGTGCGGGGAGCTCATGTGAGTGGGGGAAACGAGAGAAGGGAGCTCGGGGAAGAGTTTTATTGGATCGAGGCGATTGGATCGTGGCCAGGGTGGCGGAACCAGCCAGCGACGTGGACGGAGGAGAGGGGCAATGTGGCGGCGAGTGAGCTCGATCCGGCACCAAAAATTGGGGATAATGGGGAAAGAGTGGAGGTGGAGGAAACCCGGTCCCACGCACTAGGTAGCGCGGGCGCACGCCGGGGGAGGGAGGGTGGCGCGGGAATGGCGCGGCGACATGGGGAAGTGTTGGTCGGTCTCCCGACCAGAGGTTGGGGATGATAGGTGGGACCGGTCCCACCTGTCAGTGTGAGGGGGAGAGAAGGCCAGGCGGGAAGGTAATATGGACTTCGATGAGAGGGAGCCAAGCGGGCCAAGAAGAGAGAAAAGGAGGCCGGCCCAAGACTGAGAGGACAGGAAGGGGGTGGTGAACGGGCCGCGAGGGACGAAAACCAGACTTGGGCCGAAACCGTCCCAAGTGAAAGAACGGGATTTTAATTTGTTTTTCTATTTATTTAATTGATTAAATGAAGTTTGTATTATTAAAATTACTTTTTGAGCTCCGAAAATTCATGGAAAATTTTAGAGAGTAATTTATGGCATGGAGAATATTAAAAAAATATTTCCAGCCATGATTTTTAAAGGAAATTTTTAATTCCCTTGTTAATTTCACTTGTAATTAACTTTAACTTTTAATAAAAATTCTAGAAATTGATTATTTAATGATTTTAAATCCTGAACGAAAATCAGGGCGTGACAAAGGGTTATTCGACCTTCACAAACTCCTTCGGCATACCACAAACAAATCGATCTCTCGAGGTTGACTCCTAGCCATCTAGGTGTTCTCAACCACCAAGAGTAACAAATTTAATAAATATTTCTTGGGGATTAATAGAGTGCTCAATAAATCTTCACAAAGTCAACACCAAGCACTTAAACAAACTCAAATCAACCACTCTCGCACACACACGAAATCCAAGCTTGTAGATCGGTGGAGAGGAAGAAGTGAGAAGGCAAGGCTCAAAATGAATCTCAAATCAATACAAGCCAAGGGCACAAGAAACCAATAGAGCCAGCAACCCTAGCTTGTGGGTGGAGGGGGCTATTTATAGCCACACCCTCAGATCTGCCCATTGGGGGCAAAGATTTCATTTTTTCGGAAATTTTCGATGAGTTTTTGGAAATATCCGAAAATCACCTGAGAGAAAAACAACTTACAGAACTTGCTACATTACTTTCAGAATTTTTCGAACGGTGTAAAACTCAAGCACAAGCATAGTAGAAAACTGGGCAAAATAGCATTTCAGAAATTTTTGGAAGTATTTCAAAAAAATCCGAAAAACACCAATATCGAAATCAACCAGTTTAACATGGTTCGAAAAATTCCGAAGCACCTTCAAAAAATTCCGAAAAATACCAGTACCAATTTTCTCAAGTTCACAGCGCTTCGAAAATTTTTGAAACACCTTCGAAAAATTTCGGAAAACACCAATACCAATTTTTGAAGACAAATACACTTTGAAAAAAAATCCGAACTCTATTTTAGAGAACTCCAAAAATCTCCAATACGCAAATCCAAGAAAGATAACCACTTTGACAAAGATTTTGAGCACCAAACTCATCCCTAGACATCAAGGCAACATCCCACTTAATAGTATGGCTTTCCTACCAACTCAAGAGAAAATAGAAAAGCTATACCAATACGAATTCCTTTGTGTCATCTTCTTTCTTTACCTTGATCAATGTTAATATGGAATGTGGCTTGATGTTTATCAATGAATCACATCGTCTTGATCTTCAACATTTCATCTTCTGCTTCTTCTTCACCAAGGGTTGATCCTTAGCAACTTGTGACATCCTATGGCCTAGATCGATTCGTCAGTATTCGGCCAAGCACTTGCTCCTTCACCACTACGTCGGGTCCTTCGGCACCAAGCCTGCGCTTGCCCTTCTCCCATTCATGGTCCATCACATAGCCAAGTCTTGCCAATCCTTCACCGCATCTTGCCATCTTCCGTCACTTGTAGCTTTGCATCACAATGAAACCATAATGTATTACATCTTCTTCTTCCACTCATCAGCTCTTCATCGGACTAATCCCTTTCTTATACACTCAATAAGCGCATTAGTCCCTTAATCGTTTGTCATCAATTAACCATAACCCACTAGGGGCATAGATGCTCTTTCAGTTTCCGCGTTTGCCATAACATGGAGGTTCTCACTAAATAGGTGACCTCTTTGGATCCCAAGGTTCATGGGTATATAAATTTGGGATAAATATATTAGAGAAAAACTAGTTTACGTATGATCTGTACTAACTTCACACCTCTCTTTCAGAAAATTATTGAGAACATTACATACCATAACTTCACGGACATTAGAGACGAATTGGCTGCCTTCGTCTTAGCAGAAATTGTATCTCCAAAGGGCAGCTTCCGTACAAAGTAGTAGCTGAATAATCATACAATAATTATCCATATATGTGTGAAAAAGATGATTGAGTAACATTTTCTGTTGAAAAACATTTTCTATTTTCTTATGTTTATTTATGTATGTTGTTAACATTTATATTACTAATTAATATATTCATCACTTCTCTCAAATTGTAACTGCATTCACAGGTTGTGATCGATGATTCTCATTTAAAGATGCTTTGGCAATTTGGTAAGGAAAGAAAGGTACATTGGTGAATGTGAGAATTGAAAATTTTGTGGAATTGAAGTATTGTGATTTGCAAATATTTGTCGCTTGGAATGTATTTGTGCATGTGAATGTGAAATGTATGTAACTGGGGAATTGAATGTGATTATTCTGGGTTGCAAGGGTATGCTGGGATTATTTTGCAGCGGGTATGGCTAGCATTTGCTTGAGGCTAGCCAATAAAATAGATTTATTTTTTTAGTGAAAAACCACATAAGTATTGGGCCGCAAAAGAAGGTTGTCACTGACCATACTCATCTTTGTCGGGTGTTGTTACCAAGCCATCACCGATGATCATCCGTGACGGGTTCTAAAAGATTCCAACAAAGGTGATGGGAACACTTTTGTCGGTTTGTAATTGGAGTCTGTCACCGATGACATGTCCGTAATGGGCTGAGAAACCTATCGGTAAAGGGTGGGAGTTGGGGCCCGACAAAGATATATATCATTGGTGACAGTTTCTAGCCTGACACAGGTGGGTTTTTCACATCAGTGACCAATAATCTGTGACCACACACTTTGGTGACATGGATAGCCTATTACGAATTACTGGTTCCATAGTAATGTCATTCATCGCCAGTGATCATCACGACGACATCTTTCATGCTGCCAGCGATCATGGTGCGGTGGCAGGAATAGGAGGCTGCACGAGCGACAGATCTTGTTATCAGGTGACAACTTGTTATTCTTCTTCTTTATTCTTTATGCAATTCTGGATGATCACTGCGTACAATTTTAGCGGTTTATCATGTGATGATGTTAGCGTCAGGGACGAGGAGATGGAGTGCCGGGCTACCTATTGATCACCACCGTCGAACACTATATGTGATGTACCGGTGTGAATGTGTGATCATTTCATTTCGTCATTACCCACGGTGGCGGTTGTCGGCGGCACAACAGCCAACAGTCACGACGATGAGCTTCTGAGGATGAGGCCCTTCGCCGACATCGACCCCCCGCATACGTGCGCAACGTGTTAGCGAGCTCAAGACCAGTCCCCGGCACAGTCTCAACGCGTCGATCGTGCCATCAGGCGGTCACCACTTTGGGACACAGAAATTAAGTACGCATGCCGTGACGTACATGGAGAGCAACGTGCTGCCCTCGTCGGAGACGACTTGCTGTGCATGATCGTAGTCGAGGCCGTGCTAGGAGATGGGCATGAGATGCATCATGCTCATGCATGCATGCTTGCGAAGATATATGGAAGTTCTTGCTTCTTCGTACCGGCCACTAGCTAGCTTGCTCCTTTTTAGCTCGATCATTAGTTGTTGCTTGTGTTGTGGAAATGAGTCGGATGGCTGGTGAGTAGTGCATGGTCGAAGCCGCAAAAACCCCAAAATTGATTCGGGACGGGCGCCTGATCCAGCAAAAAAAAAAAGTCAGGCGCCCCTCCCGAGCGCTGCTGCATCCCCTAGCGTTGCATGCTGCTGTCCCTATGCATTCTATCCTCTCCCTTCTCTTCATACATAACCACATCTTTAACAAACTTTAAAATATGATTACATCGTTGCATTCGTTGTAATTAAATCTTTATAACAAGATCTCGCATGATTATATTTCGATGAAAAAAATATTTCGCTCTTTCTTCAATGTACCTTTAAATATTGCATGTTGCTTTATTTGGATGTCTCAACTAGTATTTCACAATGTTTCACTAGTTCATTTGTAAATGTTGCACATAATATTCTTTAAATGTCTTCTTAAGTATTTAATAATGTTTTAGCAGTTATAATATAATGTTTCATACACAAGTTACATATGATTTTTGTTTGGTGTTTCATTTGTTGGGACTAATGTTTCATATGGTGGTTGTCGGTGTTATAGTCCATATTTTTGAATGTTTCATCTTTTTGAAACATTTTATGAAGTGAATTGAAATATTTTTTACCAAGTGATGAAACAATTTTCTAGACATGGTGAAACAACAGCTGATTTTTTAGACGTATTTTTTCATTCGAAATATAGTCATTTGAGATCTTACTGTGAAGATTTAATTGCAATGAATATAATGGTGCAATTAAACCATAAATAAGATAAGTAATTTAAGTGAAAAAGTAGTTTAAAAGTTTATACAAAATGTTTAAGAGGAGAGAGGACAAGCTCCACTAATATATGCTTGGGCATGCATGCAGCAGCACAGGTACTACTGTAGGGGAAGAGGAAACGTAAGAGGAAGTTAGAGAGGGCGTCCGATTTTTTGTTTTTCTCATCGGTCGCCCGATTTGTAGTAGCTCCCAAAAACCCACGGGCATGCCTGCAGGCTCTTGGGCGGGCGCGTTGTCTTTCATGGATATGTGGACGTAGGACAAACAGCTGCAACCCTGGCCGACCCAACTGGCTGAGCATGCATGCCCAGCCATCCAGCCAGCCTAGGCCGAGCAGGCCAGCCCAACCAGTCGACCAAAGCTAGGCCTTCCATGTTCAATCAACCAGCAAGCATAGCCCACTCAACAAAGAGCCAGTTTGAGCCAACCGTTATGCAAGCCAGCGAAATTCTGACGTTCCACTCCACACCTTGCTTGCTCGGCGTCCGCCTTAACCAGCCACAGCTCCACTCCATGTCGAGGTGTACCGAACCATGAGCCAGATTTCACCGCGCCGTGCCACTTGTTCCATCTACTCCTTATCAACTCCGCCCTACTACTCGTGCACCCGGTTTACGCAGAACACCCGCTGCCTCATCACATCACCGGCCTCACCGCGACCACATGAAACACGAAGCTACGTGCAGTGAAGCAGTAGTGTGCAAGTGCACGTTTGATAGTTCTTAGCATCTATCAGGTCTGATTTTTAGGTACTAAGTTTAGTAGAGTAACAAGCTTGATATCGCAAGTACCATGTCTGATACCTATAGGTACCCTAGGTATCAGTTCTGATGCCCCAATGTATTATGAACCTTTATTATCTTGGTGTTAGTAGCAAAATTTGGTAAATATGCGTTAAGATGGAGCTAGATCCGAAGCGGATTCGAAGGGATAGGATTATTTCCAAAGACAGAATAGCGCATCGGCTCGAAGCCTTATCGGCCGATACAGAATCGGATTTGGACAGCCGATACAGGCAACATGAGTCCAACTCAGACTCAGGAAGGAACTTGAAGATATTGCCAAATGAGGATTGAGTCCAGAAGAGGCAATTGTATCTATTAATTAGGAATAAAAGTCAGTTGTTTCCTTTGAAGATTTCGTGGTAAGAGTTCGCCTAGGGATTTGTTTGTTTATTTTGTAATTAGGCAAGTTTTGAGTCCTGTCTGATATGGACAAGGTTTTTATGTTCAGGTATAAATATATGCCCAGTGTCTTGTAAGAAATTAACAACAGTTCAATACACTCTCGGTGCATCGCCAATCTTTTACTTTTACTTTTCGATAAGTTCTTGTGTCGAGTTGGGCTGCATCAGTTTCGATCTCCAATAAGAGGTATGACTTGTCACAACAGTTTGTATCGATGGATTAGCGCATCTTTTTAGATGTTCTAATCTATCTTATACAATCCCTGGTTATCATATATCTTAGCTAATCTAATTCGATGGCTTGATTTACTTGTATCGGCCAAACCTTTTTTAAGGTTTTGTCGGTATCGGCTAAATTGCCCCATCGGCTTAGATTAGCTAAGGCATCCATCAC
Organism: Oryza officinalis; assembly: GCA_008326285.1. Classification (NCBI taxonomy): domain Eukaryota; kingdom Viridiplantae; phylum Streptophyta; class Magnoliopsida; order Poales; family Poaceae; genus Oryza; species Oryza officinalis. The sequence continues at coordinate 18,064,203 of BDMV01000008.1, forward strand.
CCTGAAAATCAGTCAATGACTCGGTTGTTTAGACTTCATGCTTCTTTTCATACTTAGTGTTGCATCAATTGGGTTTGACTTACTAAGTCGTGATTAGAATCATGAAAGCTAACTTGCTCTTTGATTGCCAATAAGGGTAGAATCGGGGTTTCAGCCGATCTTACCTGGTATAAATGTTTCGCATTTATTAATTTGCTGTAACATACCAAAAATTCGAATTTCGAATTTTGACTTTAGCTAAATAACAAAAATGCGTTTTCGAGTTGAGGATCGAAAATTTCCAAATTATACAACCTAAGCAAGGATTAAACTAGCTATTGGTTATGTATAGAGTCGCAAATGATTTAAAACTTCGTCCTTTTCAAATTAATTTGATATGTAAAACATTTTTAGGAACACAAGTATGAATCCCTGTTAATTTGTATTTATATAAATAATAAAAGCATTATACTAATTACCACCACCTTAAGTACCATTAGTCCAACTCAAATATATATACACTAGTGCATAAGGAACTTGTGAGTTTGAGCATGGTAAAATGAAAGTAAAGTATAACAATATCATCTCTGGTTAATTACAAGTCAAAATATAATTTTATAACCAATTAAATACGTATTTGAAATAAGAATACTTAACGGTAAGTGCACTCATTGAATATTTAAAAATAATTGGTGCAATATAAAATCATGGGGAAATTCATGTAGGTACTATTCAACATATATATCTCACTGGAATTTTGGTAAAATTTAATAAGTACATTTTATACCTCAAATAATTGGGTCAAAACAGTCAAACTATAAATTATTTCTAAACCCTAATCGGCAAAATGGATACACTTCTCATATGTGTATTTTATCACAGGAAAATGTATAGGGGATATAATTTATTCAAATACTAATCTATTTATCATGAATTAATATATTTTTTTCAGAATTTATTTTATAGGTTTTGACCTTCTAAAAATTCAAATCAATTTCGGCTGAACTGAATTTCTTTATTTTCTTGATAATAAAATATAGAGTATTTTTGTGTGAAACCAAAGAAAATGGAATCTAGGTATTTTTATATATCTCCAGAAAAATCCACATTAATTTATCATGCACAGAAATTAAATTGTGGAAGTATAAAGATGGGAGGAAGAAATATATATGAAAATCCTTTGTAAATTGTCTAAACAGTAGTTCACCCAGTTATATACCCATCTCTCTCACTCTGTCTATATTTGCATCGGCTTTGACCCACATGGCAGTCGCATGGGCTACCTCCACCTCGGTGTATCTTGCTCCACCGCTTAACCCAGCACTGAGAAAGATAGAGAGCGAGAGGGAAGAGCGGCGCCGACGTGCTCGACGCGTGGCCGGGACGTGTCAGCCACCGAGCTCGCCCATATTATCTCCCAGCCACGTCGCATGATCAATCTCTCCATCCCTGTGCCGATCCAACTGAGAGGAAGGGAGCCCAGTCTCTCCGTCGCCATTCTTTCACCGCCGGCCGTGGGAACGACGACCGTCGCCACCGCCTCTGTGCCACGGACATCTCTCTTCTTCTTGCGCTCTGTACTCTCCCAACGATACCGGTCCCATCCCCTCTAATCTCGCCTCTTGTCGTGCAACTACCACACCGAAACGCCGTCGCACACAAAGAAGCTCCAGAGCGCCGCCGCCTTGGCAACCTCGTCGTCCGGCCAACCTCGACCAGGCCGAGCCAAACCGCCGCGCCACCGTCTTCATCTCGACCCCAAGAAGCCGTCGACCGAAGGAATTGAACTGGGATGCCGTGAACTCGGAGATCGACCGTTTCTTCCTCAACTCTGGTCGCCGGACTCCATCGCCAAATACTCTTTCTCTGGTGAGCACCAGAGTGATTCCTCACTCGTGGAGCATCCTTGTGTGATCCATGGGCTGTCCCTCACTTCTTTTTAGCAGATCATCGACCAGAGTGAGCTGTCACCGTGAAGCTGAGGATCTGCACCGTCGCCGAGCTACCTTCTCCATCGCCATCACTGTCCGAGCTTCGCCGACCATCGCGCGCCCTTTGGTAAGCCTCCTGGAACCTCTTAGACGCGTATGCATGCATCCACTCACACGGGATCGAGCCGTAGCTCGACATGCACATGCATGCCGAGAGCTGCCGCCGCCTGCGCCGTCATCGTCGTCGATTCCGACCACCGCAGCTAGTGAGACGACTACCGATGGCTTCGCCGTGAACTCCTCTACCTTTTCTCTTTTAGTCGCCCGCCGAGATCGGCCGCCGTTCGCCGTTGCCGCCGGCGAGAAGCTCGTCGAACGCTGCTGCCCTGCTCTCCCAGCCACCGAGCCACTGACGAGGGGGCCCTACTTGATTAGCGCTTAAGGACTCGGCTTAGCACAAGTTTAAAATTTGCAAGGTTGAATCTGCAAGATTCTTTAATATGACAGATGGGACCAAGGACTTATTAGTAATATCCAAAAACCTCAGGGACTCTTAATGAAAATTGTAATAGCACGTGCTTTTGGAGCTCGGGTTGATTCCTGAGAACCCTAGGGACCTTTCTGCATATTGACAGAGGCTGACCTGTGGACCCCAATGATTTATATTTTGAAAATATAAAAGGAAATAGATAAATCTTTATCTTTTCAATTAAAAATTTTCTGAAACTTGTGAAATTCATATAAAATCAAATATAGCTCATTTTGAGGTGAAACCAACTCCAGCAGATTCATAAAATTGTGAAATTTAATATTGTAGAATAAAATCCTATGCTCACAGTATGATATTTATTTCTAAAATTTCAAATAAGAAATAGTTAACATAGTACATGTAAAATTTGTAAAAAATTCATCAAAACTCCAAATGGAGTGAACTAAATTTCTGTAGAATCACAAAAGTATGAACTTTAATTTAATAATATAATATTTCATAATTTCTGTAACAGAAATAGTACTAATAATTTATATGGTAAATGACCACCACATATGCAAGTCAATTTCTAAAATTTATAAGAAATTCATACTAGCTCTAAAAATTATGAAACCAATTGTATTCATCTTAGAAAACAATCCCCTTCATTCCAGTAAGGTCAATTTAATCAAAATCATATATTAAAAATGATTCACAACTATACATTAGTAAATAATCCTATATGTCAATGCAAACTTAGAAAATTCATAACTCATAAATGAAAAGAGATAAAATAGGAATTCTTTCACCTAAATTCATCTTAGGTCAGAACCTATCCACTGTGCACAAATCATATATTTTAGAGCATTTTGTATTTTTCGCATAATTTGATATTTATGTGCATATCGTGTCGTTTGTATAATTAATTCGCATCGACGGTGAAAGAGTGATTTAGGTGATATTCACTTTGTTCAAGATCAAGACAAGTTATTTTCTCCTCTCTCCTTTGATCACATTGAAACCCATGATTTGGGAGATGAAAGGTGTTGTTTGCGAAACTGCATATGTATTTAATTAAAAACGATATTTGAAACTTAATAAATGGTAGCTATGACCTTATTGCTGCATAATCTACCTTGATATGTTATTATCCTCTCATTTGTAACCATAGGATGGATTTGATTACTTTATAAATGCTCGCTGAAGAGTATATATGCTTTTATGTATGCCATTTGCTTAGCCATGCTTAGATTTAAGCGAAATACTCACTCTTATGGATTTATGAATGGGATTTTGATTATTTGATTAATGCTGGATTGAAAATGAAAATGTTAAGTATTTGCGAACTAAAGTGTGAGTAAAATGATTTTAGACTTGGGCGACAAGTGGTGTGCATATGGTGGTAGTTGTACACCGATAGGGGGAGTGTTCGCCTGAGTTAATAAAGGACTGAACTTCGTGTCACCAACTTAAGTATACCGTACATCCACATGTGCTATTATGGGGTAGCCTTAGCTAATTAAGTTGCTTAAAGTCTAACCTTGTATATTGGTAGGCCGGAGTAGAATGAATTAGTCTGAGCGATGATTCATAGGAACTACCTATTTACCCCGCTGATTATGGAGATAATTTAGGCATCTAAGTCTGTCCAATTCAATGGTATAGTGCCTCGTAGGGGAACGGATGTGTTCGCCGCCATGGCGTTAGGTTAAGGCGTGGGCCCGCCACCTAACGGTTCTGGGTCATGCCCAGGATGGATTCACACTTGCCATTGCTGATGCAAGGTTAGGCGTTAAGTAATGTAAAGGCTACGTTATGACCTCTAGACCACATTCACCATGAAGAGTGTGGTAGTGTCTTGCAAACACAGAACAAACTAGAGTGTTCATATCATGTGGGTAAAGCTGTACAAACTCTGCAGAGTTCTCTAAAACTAATCGATTAGCTGTGCTCACGGTCATGAGTGACTTGGTGAAGTGTCATGAGTATAGACTTTAATTTTTTTTTTATGTTTTCAAATGATGATTTATGAACTATGGATTGGAAATGGTAACTTGGGTTAAGTTATGATAATTTTGTTATGTTGATGACGAATGGGAGATTTGATGCCGGGTGGGCAAATAAGTGTATTATTAATGATGAGATGATGACTTGATGCCGGAATGGGCAATAAGAGTATGTTTATGATGTTGATATATTAAATGCTATGGTCTATCTATGTTAAAAATTTTGTTAATTGAATCATCAACTCTTTTGAAAAGAATTGTGCACTAAAACTTGCTTTATGCTAAAATGAGCTACATATATAGCCTTTCTTGATTATATGTCATGCATGTAGTATGTTAGGATTGTCTTGTGCTTGCCGATACATTAACTCGTTTAATGTACTGACTCTTGTTATACTGGAATATCTATTTTACAGGTTGTATGCTTAGCTTAATCTGAGTGATTCGAGAGATCGTTGTTTCTTCTAGGACCGGATCCAAAAGGGATATCTTCCTAGTCGGCTGCTTGTGGTTTCGGGTAGCCAAGCTTCCGCGGATCAGTAATTATCTGGCCATTTGGCCTATCTACTTAAATGAAGATGTAGAGTAAAGTTTATTTATGTTTACTCCCTATTATTCTGATTTTCATTGCTTAGATGAAAGTGTGGAACTAGAACTTTTCTTGGGATCCAGTTCTACACCGGTATGAGTTTTGAGCATTTGGGATGTCGTAGAGCTTTAGCGAATTTTGTCAAGTCTCCTGAGATGTGTAACACATCTGGTCGCCATCTTCATGTGGTTTGACGGGCACGTCTCAGGTTGAAGCTGACTGGCATGCTAAAGTCCCAGCAATATCCCCTATGCTCTCTACTCGGCGCTTCAGGTTTTATATTATGTAGGTCTTTTGACTTGATAGGGCGGCGATGAGGTTGGATGGTTATTGTTTTACTCGATTATTACTAGACCTCATCCAACTAAATAAATCGTGCTATCACTTCAGATAACTTACATAATATTTAACCCGGGATGGCCTGACATTTGCTTTACATGTTATATCTGTCATCTTATATAAGTGTATCAATCCTTTAAATCTGTCGAGCTTGTCTCAACTATCACGCTGTCATCGGTTAGGTCTGATCCATCGAGGTTGAGACTTGTTTAACATATTTGATCAAGATTGATATTCCTGTATAAGGCTGTATGGGAGTTCTAGCCGATACGTTACCTAAAATACCCTAAAGACATCTTATCGACTATGAAATAGGTTCATGTAATCATTAATTTATCTGATCTTGGTTATAAGTAATTAATATTGTCTCGATTGGGTTTGATCTACAATTACTTACATCTAAGAGAAAGATTAAATGAGCAATTACATGTTATTTATATCTACAACCAATCATGATTGTTTTGGGTTTAATCTACAACATCTATCCATCGGCTAGTTATTTAGGTTATATAATCATGCGACAATTGACTTTAAAAAACATCAAGCTTGTGCTGCATCGATTAGGTTCGACCTATAAGATTGATCCTGTTAAGAAAAAGTTGTTTATGATTATATTTAATCCAAATCTGATTTATGAATAGCATTCTTCACCTTACAGCCAATTCAGTCCATGTATCGGCTAGGTTTCCACGATACGGCATCGGCCCACCGACCGATCGGCTATCGTTTACTAATATCATTTTCATTGTATATCTTGTTGGTCGCAAGATCAAACCAATTGGTATGCCCTGAACCTGAAAGTTAGATTTAGACCTGCACTGGAGCTAAGCAGAACTCTCAGGCCGCCGTGTTTTCTCATCAACACTTGGTTCGTGTATTATGGTACGTACCTTCTAGATATTTCACAACTATACCTCGAGATATGATACCTTAGTAATCACAGTTTAGGTATCATGAGAATCTCACAACGAAACTTTATTAGTATGAACATTGCATCATCACATGGTGCATATACAAGGTACTTATCTGATACATGCATATACTATGTAGTATCGCCAAGGTTCAACTCACTCTGTGCTCAATCTATGACATGAATACATGTAATTGATAAGTACAACCTAGTAGCTAGGTGTATGTGGTCATATATGTAGCCAATACACTAATCATGGTACATTAGGATAGCCCACAATCAAACTGGCCCAACAAGTAGGCAGAGGTGAACCTATCCATGCGGTAGTCTTCGCCTTGAAAAAAGAGGAGTACCCTCCCTCCCTTCTCACCCTAGGCACAACGATGCAATTATCAGGGACGCGCTCTACCACTGAGCTAATAGCCCATCGTGCGGGTCTCCCAAAGGGAGGCCTGCTACGTCAAAAGCGATGAGAACTCCATCCCCCTACACACACATGTATCAAGACCAGTAGCTGGCTAGCTCGTGTATTGGGCCTGGTACCAATAAAAAAGGTATCAAAGCTTGGTATCTGGAGGTATCGTCTAGCACTAAGCAAGTCATCTTCCTCTCCCCAACACATTGTACCTCCTCCGCTAGTTGCCCTATCCATTCATTGACCCTAAGCATGAAGCCGAAGTAGAAGCCAAAAAAGATAAGAATGCAAGTAGATGCAGACGATGAACTCCTAGAAAAGCCAAAGCCTCACCTTTTTCCTCCCATGGACATCCAACCTCATGCAACCGTCATCACCGCACTCATCGGGGAACGCTACCGCGCGGGTAGCCACGCGCCCACGCGCCCGCGCGGTGGGTTTCCCACCCTCTAGTCTTTCCTCTACATATACACGTATGTATATACTTTATATACATACATATAAACTTTGTATATATATATATAAAGTTTATATATATGTATATAAAAAATATATATACGTATATATACATTATATACGCATATACAAACTTTATATATGTATATATAAAAAAATATATATACACATATACAAAGTTTGTATACGTGTATACAAATTTTATATACACATATAAAATTTGTATATGTACATATACAAGTTTGTATACATACAAATTAAATAAAAAACCGAAAAAGAAAAAGAAACCGAAAGAATAAAACCAGAAAAATAAAAATACCAAAAAAAAGGTTGTACCACCCGCCTCACCCCCCCCCCCCACCCCCCACCTCCACGCGCACCACGTGTCCAGTTGCGCGGCGCGCGCGTGGACCAGCCGCGGATTAGCAATCCGGACTCTCATCGGCTTCCTGGGGACAGCGCCAGTGGCCAGCTTAGACGGGACCGCGGTTGACAACGGAGGGGGGCAGCCAGCACGCTGGGACGGCACCGCGTAGACAAGTCAAGACGAGGCGTGGGGCATCGGGTGGTCATTAAACAATCCTGTCCAGACAGCATACAGACCATATATATATCGTCCGAGAAAAACCTGGTCATTAAACAATCCTGTCCGGACAGCCTTCTATTATGGGACAGAGGTAGTATGAGAGATTTTCATGTACGCATATGGCACACGACAGAATGGCAGAAACAGGTTGGTGCAGCATATTCTCTTCGTTATTTTCCACGCATTGGTAAATATGCAAAACTTTAGTCCTAGTAGGCATCAGGTTGTGCAGTATCTACATCTCTACATCAACACCGCTGATACAACAATTACATCCGTGTACATGCCAGCACGTTGAAATATGTGCCCGCGTAATCGTCAATTCACCGTTAATCGAGATCATGGCAGGGATCAATATCTAAGATCTAAAAGAGGAGCTATGTACATCTTCACTCTATGCCATCTACCCTGGCCGCTGAATCTTTTTTAAGACAAAAACCTCGATCACAAGCGACGGTTACAATGCAGCTCGTCCTTGGCCCTTAGGCAGCTTCTTAGTCCCAGCTGTGAAAGAGGGGGAAAAATGGCTTTAGTAACCCACAGCCGATACACAATCTGCCTAAATTAGCTTGCACTAAATAATAACATCGAATCCACACTTACTGTCGTCAACGTCTTTTAGTTGATAATAGTGTGGCGCTATTTCTACCAGCCAGTCGGGCTTCAGTTCTGTTACCTGCAGTGTTCAAGTCATATCTCAGAGTCATTCACACGAACTATGCATTTGTTTTAGTTCTGCCAAAATTCTGATTTAGTTGTGCAGACCTGACGCATATATTCTTTTGTTGTAAGGACTAATTCATGGTATATTACCCACCGAGGAAGTACCTGCACTCAATAAGCATACAAGAGTTTAGAACTATAACTTGCAAGCACAAGGCTGTCATATCAAGGATTAAAAATAAAAACAAGAGCAGTAAACAAAAGAACTTGCCTGTGCTAATCCAGAACTAGGATGAATAAATACAGTTTGAGGGTTCTTAACAGTTCTATATGAACCATTCTTCTGCAACCGTGCAGAATGATGGAAGAAACCTACATCACACGAGTACTCATGTTAAAAACTATATATTTTCAGAAAATTTGCAAACAGAAAGTTCAAACCACACACCTGATGTTATAGCCTTTTTAATAGCATCCAAGTCGCTGGCATTTGAAGAAATCTCAATCTCAACTCTTTCTAGAAGTCCCTCCAGTTGATCACGAATATCTCTTGCTCTCTTCATGCTGCGGACCTGGTTTATCCAAGGAAAAGAAAATGTCGGACAAACTTGAAGACCCAAAGATAACAGCACAATATAACGCAGTGCATAGATGTTTATTACATGACCAGCAACAAGGTTAACTAAGATGTTTACAAGTATTATATTGTACTGAATATGATATTCAGCAGAAAATCCACCCATAATGATTTACAAATTGAAGGCATATTTATAAATGATGTTTTAGTGAACGAGCCCTGCTCATCATGAGCTGCCATATCTCCTCTTCTCTTCCAAGAAAAGTACTTCCTTCACCTTTGATTTGGCACCACTTCCATTTCAGATACCAGGGGGCGACTCTTTTGATATGGTGTGGGAGGATTATCCACTCAGTAGGACTAGTAGATCGGTAGGATTTTTCCATCACAGTCCGATGATTCCATACGTATTTTTCCATCACAGTCAGATGCTTCCATAGGTGTTGGTCTCAACATCAAGTTAGGTGAAGCAAGTTAAGTCCCTATGTTCCCTCAATAAAGATGTACTATAGGTAACAAATTTGTGTTACTTGTTAATCTGTCAAAGTCTCCATTTTCGTGCGACAGGACTGGGTTTTGTAATTTCAGGTTTTAGCAAGGCGCTGACTAGTTTTGAAGTAAAATACAGGATCACTGTCAAATGTGTTTCCCTTCACCCTGTGTTGACCAAAACTTATATCGGACAAAGTAGCAAGAGTTAATTGAGTTGTACGACTAGAGGGTCAAAAATGCTCTTGCACCATATACCAGAATAACTATGTTCTGCAGTTGATTTGGTGACTGCACACATGGTTAAACAAGGTATAGATGTACAAAACACACAAGCATTAAAATCACCATGGGACATATTCCACCTTCAAGCAAAGTACCCTACAGCCTATGCCAGAGGCCAAAACAGCATCCATTCAACATTGGAAGTATTAAAACACAACTGTTACAATGGATGAATGGAACACAAAAAGACTGGGACAATGGTATGAAGAAAACCAAAAATGAATTGCTTGTAACTATTAAGTCTACATGATAAATATTTAAATGGAACTACTAGAAATCAGGTTAACAAATCATGGAACTAAAAACTGACCTGTATATAGTTTTCATAGCACCATTGTGTTGAATAGTCTGTTTCTTTCCATGAGTTGTAAACCTAAAAGGAACAACAAAGAAATTAGCCCTTTGATTGCTTAAATCCAATGGATCTAATAACATGCTGAGAACAGTATAAGGACAAACAAGATTACATTGAGTAGAGCTATATGATCCCCAACATTGCCAGTATGGAAGTTCAACCTTGCATTGTCTGCATGCACTTGTTTATCCTTTGGACGATAGAATATAGAATTGCCAACTGACAACATGGATGCAATGGAGATGACCTCATCAGAGCACTTATATTTCTCTGAAGCTACTATCATCTTTGACAACATAGGGTCCAGTGGAAACTCTGCCATTCTTCTGCCAGTCTTGGTCAATTCTCCACGACTGTTGAGTGCACTGAGAGCAAAGAGTTGTTCCAGGGCCTTTAATAGAGCCTCTGATGGAGGTGGATCCATAAAATCAAAATTAACCAAGTCATGAATACCAAGACTCTTAAGTGTAAGCACAACATTTGCAAGGTTGGTTCTTTGAATCTCTGGAACAGTATTATCCTCAAGGTCATGCATGTAGTTATAACTTGTGTACAGGCGGAAGCATTTTCCTGGTCCAGTACGTCCAGATCTTCCTGCCCTCTGGTTTGCTGATGCCTTTGAGATAGGGTTGATAAGCAGAGATTCCATTCCTGTTCGGGGGTTGTATGACTTGATCTTACAAAAGCCTGGATCAACAACATACTTTATACCATCAATGGTCAATGAAGTCTCTGCTATATTAGTGGCCAGGACAACCTTCCGAGCACCCTCTGGGGTAGGCTCAAATATCTTAGCTTGAAGTTCAGTTGGCAGATTTGCATATATAGGACAAATAATTAGTTCTGCAATCTTTGTGCCTAAGCCTCTTGTTCTGTGTTTAAGGATTTCATCAATTGTTTCAATTTCCTCTTGTCCTGTAAGGAATACAAGGATATCACCAGGGGGTTGCGTCACGTGTATCTGCAAAACAGTGACAATGGCTGCATCTATATAATCTGCTTCTGGAGCTTTTGTATAATGAACTTCAACAGGGTATCGCCTCCCAGGTATCTTGAAAATAGGAGCTGAATCAAAGTAGTCACTAAATTTTTCTGCATCAAGGGTTGCACTTGAAATGAGCAACTTTAGATCTGGTCGAAACCGTGAAATATCCTGCAGGTAAAGCATCAGACACAAGAGTTATTGACCATGTGTCTGCTCTTCTGGAAACAAGAACATGTCAGCAAGAATGCTAACCTTCACCAAACCAAATAAGATATCAGTAGACAGTGTACGCTCATGAGCCTCATCAACCATAACAACACTGCACCAAAAATAAAACAGGGATGAGGCAAGTGCAATATGGCAAATCATTTTGATCAGAAAAAAAAAAGCAGCTATCCTAATAGATACCTATAGCTTGCCAAATCTGGTTCGCCAAGAAACTCCCTCAGAAGCATGCCATCAGTCATATACTTAATCAATGTTTTCTCAGAGGTGCAATCCTCAAACCTTATAGAGTAGCCAACCTGTTGAGTGGGATTAAATGTAACAAATTTCATAGAAAATCAAGCTGATATGACAGAATACCCACGACACAAACATATATGGCACTCCATAATGTGATGTGACAACTGTGAACTCTATAATGTGATGTGACAACTGTACAAAGAACAAACCTCATGTCCCAGTTTAACACCCATTTCTTGGGACACCCTTGCTGCAACACTCATTGCCGCAACTCGACGAGGTTGTGTACATGCAACCTGCAATTTACAGAATTAGTGCTTTAGAATGTTTTAAGGAAAATGGCATGCAGAATTTTGGGGACATTAATAAAATAAACTATTCCTAGTACCTTATATATGCACTATTGAACTTCCTTGGCAATAATGAAATAGAACCCAAAATGTCTCCATTATGGATGGCATACCTTTCCTTTTGCTGTATATCCAGCTTCATGAAGATACTGAGGTATTTGTGTTGTTTTACCAGAGCCAGTTTCTCCCACTATGACAATAACCTACAAGGAATTAAATGCCTACAAATTTAAACAGAGCAACATTGTGGGCATATTAAACCATAATCAAATAGAAACAACTAGAATCAGACCTTACTTCTTTCATTTATGCAGTTAAAACTGGGATGAACTGTGGAAGTTTTATCAGTTTAAATAGTATGGATTGTGGAAGGCAAAGGAGTGAAATATCAAAATTTTGTTATTTGGATTCTGAAACAGCTCGCAGGAGTGTAGTGATGGAAATGTTATTTGTTATTAAAAGAAAATTGTCACAGAAGTTTGGATTAATGCAAACCTGATACTCTTCAACAGCCTTGAGCAGTTCATCCCTGAATTTATAGATTGGAAGAGTTTTCCGCTCATCCTGGTTCAAAGAAACATGCTGGAACTTAGAACAGAAACCAAAGATAGACAACTGAAGGAACTAAACCAAGCAATTGCTATGTTCTGAAGTAGATAGTTGTGTTGTAACTTCTAAAGGAAAGTTACAGCGAATATTTTGCATTATCAGGTATGAATCTGGTTGCACACACCTGGAGCTCCCTTTTTAACATATCCTTTTCGTCAATATCCTCTTGATCTGAGTCTTCTTCATGCTATAAATAAGACATGTCAGTAAAACAATATCTTGAATCCATTTCAACTGGAGAGAATAGCAAGTCGCCAATTACCTGTGTTCCTTCTATGACGGATGATTTAACAAAATCAATGCCATCTTCGAATACATACCTAAGAAGGTGAACATGAGTATAAGCAGCAATCAATTGTTAAACAACAGTCCAGTCAAGGCTATTATAGAATCTATCAATGCCATGAAACCAGAAAAGTTAATTTTCACTTATTAAGCTTTCATTATGGGGTATTAGTACAGTTCAATTCCCAAGAATGGTCAGTTTATTAATGACTGGGACCAAACTACTAACAAGTAACAAAACTTGAAAAAATTGCCTGGTAGTTCCTACAACACCAAAATCCAACAAACTTGACATAATTACAAGCAGTCCCCCAAAAGAACTACTCCCTCTGTCCAAAAATATAAGGCATCCACGATTTTAGGAAAGTCAACACATTTGTAATGTTTGACTAATAATTAAACTAATAATATGCATTTTTTAATGTCATGCATATGATACAATTAGATTCATATCTCATAATACTTTCATATGATGTTAATATTGTAGTTGGTGATAATATATTATGAAAGAAACTAATTGTCAAAGTATAATATCGAAGACCGTGCAAAAGACATGCACGCTCATATTTTGGGACGGAGGGAATGTCTTATATGACACAGGCATAACTCTTACATTCTCTTAGAATATTTTGTCAATGAATAATTCAGAAGACACCAAAATATAGTAACCAACTTACTGATAATCATCAGAAGACCGCTTCCTATCTTTTGATCCAAATTGCAGTTTAGACTTTCCTGAAACAAGTATATAATGATACAAATTAGTCCCTTGCTAAATATAAAACACAGAGGCAGAGCTATAACAATGCCCTAAAAAGCACAAATATTTGAAGCTCAATTTGATTGCAGAACACTATACCTATTTGGTGTTCTTCCCATGCTTCTTGTTCAGCAAAAGGATTCATTTTATCCCTGGCCTCAGGATCTCTTCACGTGCAAATTCAGAAAATCAAGATGTGCAACTAAAGTCCTCGCAAATTACACTTTCATACATCAGTCCTAAGAAATCAAAACTTACTTGTACCGCTGCATTGCTACAGAGAATCTCTTTTCTTGATTGACACTGTCACCCATGTCATAAGCTTCAGGCATTTTGTACTGAAATTCACATGTTTATGATTTCATGGTGTTAAGACAATGTTGAAGTAATTTTGTATTCTTGATAGCTTGAATTATAAGAAAATATATTTGAAGACTAAAAGTGTCGAACAGGAATCATTCTGACACATGATATGGTCATATGGATATAGGTCACTTGTGATGGACAAACAAACATGATTACATGACGCCTGCTTGTGATTGCAGTTAGAATTATAGGCAATCACAATTTTAGTACAACCAATGAAAGGTTAGTTCAAGAGTAACCAAAGATTACAGATTACTTAATGGATGCATTTTTTCCATTTATTTTGCATAAGTAGCAAAGAGGGCAAGCCAGCAGTTAGTACTTTATACATTCCTAATAGCACTTTAAAATAAATAAATATGATTGACAAGGAGTGATATAGTAGTACTCTAATTACTGAGTACTGAGTAGCAATTGCTGTACTTAAACTAAACAGAATAATGACAATATTACCCAGTATATAAGAACATACCTCAGCAACATCATCTGCGCTCTCAACATGCTCCTTGACAAGATCATAAATCTTCTTTTTGTATCTACACAGGAATCATAAGATATCAAGATCACTTGCGGATGCACATTCTAAAATTTATGTGCATGCATCTTATAAATAGACAAACTCATAAGAGCATATGCCAATCTGGTCGAATATTGTTGGTCGAAAGTTGGTAGCAGAGAATAGTTTGTATAGGACTTAGAATTGTCACCTGAACTCCTTTTCTTCTGCTTCAGTTAGTTTCACATCCTGAAAAATGTACTCATGATCTAGAATTTCATCCCTGCAATGAACTCCCAAGACATAGTAAGTTAATACCTCTACCAGTTCTAAAAGATAAAGGAATGAAGTCAACAGAAATGAACCTAAACCTATAGAAGTACTCTAGTACTGAACACTGACCTGATCTCATCGATTTTTTTGTCCCTTCTCTTCTGTAAGTAGGCTTGCCTTGAAAATTTTCTGCCAATTGATTTGAAAAGAAGAGTCAACTTTCAAAGAACTGTTCAGTGAATGTCGCTTTTTTATCCATTGCATAAGGAAGATACATTAAACCTATAAATCAAAAGAAAGTGCTTCAAATCAATGCAAAGGCAAGAAGAGGGCAATTACAATCAGCATTCACTTATTAATATGACCGTTCAAAACAAAGTCATATGCATTTATTAGCACAACAAGAGTTGGCGTGGAGTATTCAATGCCTACAGGAACAAGGAACAACTGATATACTTCATATCAATGCCATCAGTTTATTCCAATTATTAGTAGTACTTACTGAAAGAGAAGTACACAGAACATACAAGTGAAACTTCACCTACATCTTCGAACATATTTAAATCTAAGGTGGTTGTTTGATCTCTCTGCTCTGGCTATAGTAATAGATGAGAACTCCAGTAGTCAAGAACCAAAATAGTGATTTATCTATATACTACCTTCTTTTTCATGTCCAAATGCAAGGATAGACAACTTACCACATAGGAACACTACGAAAATGGAATACCAACCACCATTTGTGCTCAATTTCATGAACATGTTCACCCAAAACTGAAGCTCTTTCAGAAATGTGCATTTCTCATAAATCACTGATAGGATCAACTATTTCCAATTACCAAGTTTTTAATCTTTTTTTTAACTGACTTATTATGAATTCAAACTGATTTGTTACACATGTTGAGAACTTAGAAAAAATACGAGAAGAAAAAGAGAGCAACAAAGATTGCAAGGGGAAAAAACCTCAGATCTGAAGTGTCATTCTTGTCCATTGCTTGAGATCTCCTGGTGATCTCCTCTGCCAAATGATATCAAATCAAATACATTTCACAATGATAACAGTGAACTAGTGAAGCAGCTAACATTTACATGTCCAACTAGCCATACCTTGTTCCTCCTTAGATAATTGTCGCTCCATCAACTATAGAAAATAAACAATGAGCACAATATTAGTTCAAGGAACCTGATCAACTCAATGCTTGCCTTTTTTGTTCTCTCAAGATTTATATTTCACAATTAATTATATGCCCTCACATTTAGATTGTGGAAGTGAGTTCAATGAACATAACATATCTACCTGAGCATATAGCTAAGGTAAAACAATTAAATTTAACCAAGATATAACCAAAGGTCTCTTAAGAGGTGCTGAGGCTAGGCAGGCTTGGTTGCCAGTTAATTTGGCTAAGCTGCTGCCTAGAGGAGGCAGACCAAACCGACTGAAGGAAGAGGGCTACACCTTGCTCCTAGGCACCTCCTAAGTATATGCCAGTTGAAACACTAAAATTCAGAGTTGAATTCTTAGAGATATGGATGTAGTGGAGCAGCGGGCCATCTAAAATATACATAGCAGGTCACTAAAATTGACTGTTTTCACTTTTCAGATTAAACTCCGCGGGTGACAAGCCAGCTCTCAGATCAAACAAGTCTTGTTGTTTCATTAGTTAATTTTTGCTGGGCTTTTCATTATTCATGAACATAAATACTGCAACAGTAAGGAACTGTAACACTTGAAAATATCTGATGTACCAGTACTTCAGAAAACGATACAATATGTGCTAGCTTAAATAAGTGCAGCTATGGGTTCAACTATACACAAATCTAACGTTTTTCAAAACATCCAGAGACATGACCATTAGTTATCACTAACCAATATGGTGTTCTTGATTAGTCTTTTTGTCGAAATAGAAATTCTACGTCATACTTATACCACTCCCAATCTAAATATCTCTACATACTGAAGTCAGAGTTAGATCTCTGTACCAAAATGGCAACATTCACATCTTAGGTTTTTGCTGATACACTTAACTAGATTGTCTAGTCAGGTTAGAAGTAAAGCCTTCCTCATAAAAAGGAAGGATGTCAATCCGCATGAATACAGAATAAAGCAGATCCAAGAGGAATTGGAGATTTAACAATTACCATAAAGATTGATCTTTTTCCTATAGAAACTAAAACAAAATGATCAACTGGCCTTAAATGGTAACTGATCATATCATGCAAAGAACCAGCTGGCTTAATCAGCTAAACCTTTTCAAAGTAGTTGTGCTGGGGCCTAGTGTATTGGCCATTTATCAGGTTTACTCGGACAACTTTTAGGATACTGATTTCTTCAAAAAGAAAGGAATGGCATCACCCTTTCTAGAGAAAAACTGTCATTATTAGACAATTGGAAAATACAAGGAATATCAGCTTACCTTTCGAGTGTTGGCTGCATCTCTTTCTCTCATGTTCTTTTCTAGCTGAGCTCTTTCCTGCTGATCTCTTATCCTTTCTTGCTCTTCCTACAAGCCATCAAACATTGAATCACATTCAACAACACATCTCAATTTGAACAACCATACTTTCAATATTTCAGGAAAAGGATATGATGTTCCTGGAAGAACATACATCAGTATCATTATCATCATCTTCATCATCCACCTCTTCTGTTCGTCTTTTCACATTCCTCCCAGAATCCTGTTTTGTTGTTGTTTCCTAAAACATAACAAGAGTTGAGTCACAGGATCACAATATGTGAAAGGGGCATAACCAAAACATGCTACTGCGCCTGCCTTACACTTACATCATCATCTTTCCCATCGTCCTGGTCTTCAGCTTTCCTCCTAAAATGCTTTCTACTCTTAGAGGACGTACTCGCGGAGCTCTGTCGACTCGTCGATGTGATGGTTTCAGCATCGTTGTCCTCCTCATCAGCCAACAGTTTGTAAGTGCTCTGTTTCTTCACAAGCTTTGCTGCCTCTCTTTCCTGTTTCTGGTAATTCTGAGACAGAGATGAAAAACACAACTCATTCTATCAGCAAACAAACAGTGGCTGCTAATCAACTTGAACGAGCAACAAATGAGGAGCAATCTGAGCATACGCTGATACCGCTGGCCTTCCGCGGAACCTTGGTGTAGATGTCCGCGGCGAAGCTCCGGGTCTCGGCGGACGACGTGAACCCAAATTCGACGAGCTTCCCCACGAGGTCACCGGTGGAAGAGCACTCCTTCGCTGCGTACACACAAACATCAATCCCAAATTTTAGGGCACACGAATCCGGCGCGACAAAAAAAAGGGGAACGGGAGCTAAGCCAGCCAGTCGCCGCCTACCCAGCCTGATGACGTACTGCACGACGACGCTCTTGGAGTAGCCGAGGAGGGACATGAGCTTGTCGGAGACCCAGTCCCTGAGCTGCCCGTCGCTCGTCATGCCTGGCGCTCCGCTTAGGGTTCGGCGGCCCCTGCGACGTGAGGCTGCGGCCGCCCGCGGGCCGTGTACGAGCGAAGCCGCGGGAGGGGATGAGTAAGGAGGGGATCCCCGGAGCCCGGACCGAAAATCCGCCGGCGACGAGGGATGAAGTGGCGGCGGAGCCGACGCTCCACCGGAGAGGGGAGGGAGGGGCGGCGACGGCGGCGGCGGCGGCGAAGTAATTTTCCGGGGAAAGGGGAAAAAAAAGAAGCGGGGGAGGAGTTGGGGCTGATGGGGGTGTGCGGTGTGCCTTCTTTCTATTTCGTTGGCCTTGGCCCAAGTCGGTAAGGACTTGTGAACAGTAGCTTGTTTCATATTTCGTTGATCCATATGGGTTCAAATAGTATTTGGGCTATGGACTTGGGCCTTTCTGTTTTCCCTGTTCTCTTTTCTACAAAAAGTCCGCACTAGGCTTCTCAACAATAGGTGAGTTTAATTCACATCATTCAACCGTAAAACTGGGTATACTGGTTTATTTTGGGTCCACAAGCGGTTAGGTGAGTGAGACCCACATGTCGGTTACATGTTTTGATCACTGAATGCACATTTAAAGCACAGGTCGATCCACATATAGCTTAGCTGATGCACCGGATATAGCTTATTGAAATTTCTAGATGGAAGGCCCTAGGCCCAGCTTTTATAGAAAGAAGGTTTTGCTTCCAAGGTTCATGTTGGAGAAGTCTGGCTAACAGGGTAGCTTAACATGAGAGATAGACAAAGACCAGCAACTCCAAACCTAACCAAACATAGCAAGAATCACTAGCACAAGGTAGCAAGAACCACAAAAGCAACACTAGGACTAGGACCAACCGAATGTGATTTTTTGTTGAGGTCTCAGTTGTTGCATCGCCCTAAGATCCTATCCACTTTTTCGTTCATTAGTGACTCTTACCCAGCCTTCAACAAGCTATTTCATTGTCTCAGAGAGAATATGATACCAAAAAACAACAGTTAGAGGGGTAGAAAGCAATTACCCAAGTTATTAGTATTATATCAAATAAGCATATAACAAAATATTATACATGTGATTCATAGATATAGATATAGCCACTAGATTTCGTTCTAGATTCACCCTTGCACATGAGTAAAATACGCGTACCATATTGAGTTCGAAATCCGTTACCTAGATGAGTAGGTTCCACTGCAAAGACCCTAACAAATAAGCCAGTGCCAACAATTTTCTAATTAATAACTTTTTTATTTGCGATCGTTTACATGTCCGAATATGCTTTACAACGTCCGAATATGCTTTACAAGTTGTTAGATCTATTTTGAAACATTAATTCTTTTAATTCTTTGAATAACCTTAAAGGGATACATGCTCTATCCAAAGTTGTAGATCTCGATGAGATATACAACTTCATAGTTTATAGCCTTTTCATTTGAGAATGTTTATATGTCCGAATATACATTACACTTCCTCAGTCTATTTTGTAAAATTGAATTTTGAATTTTTCTAATGACGTCCGTTGGATACATGGTCGATATCAAAGTTACAAATTTGCAGTTGCAAATTTTCATGTAAGGTTGTTTGCATGTCTGAATATTTGTTACAAGTTCTCATATCTACTTTGACAAATTAAATTTTGAATACTCATGCTCTCATTTTCATAAAGCGGTTGGCTATAGCCTTATTGGTAACTTTTCTCATTTCTTCTTTCCCCACATAGCAAGTAAGGCTGTGACTTAATTGGTCATCACCCATACAATTGCATATTTGTGTTTTCACAATCTTCATGTCTGAAAAAACATCTCTCAACTATAGTAGTGGTAACAGACAATATTAATACTAGCTTCAAAAGATGGTAAACCAAAAAATAGCAAATATGTTTAATTGTCTGCCATTTTTTGCGAAAGCTCATTGGTGCATGAGAAGATGATGGATAAGATCTCTCAATTCTCCATAACTAAAATCATTAGGATATGGTTTTGCTAGGTTCATCAAGCTATTCACATTAAAATCATGAAATGATTCTCCTGGAATAAAATCTGAGTAAACAAACAATTCAAATTTTGTCTGAAGCGACTATCTAGCTCTTGAAGTAACCAATTGATAACATCATTAAAACAATCCACTTTAATGATGCTTGTTTGTAATATATGTCTTTTTCCTTTTTTGGATTAATGTATACTTCTCCTATCTCTAATTTGATAATATCTTATTTGTCACAGAAGTTATACAGACATCACCCTCTATTTTTTCCCATCCATGTCTTCTAGCTCATACAAATGATCTCTAGTAGATCTCACACACTTAACTGCATTGACATTTGACAATGTTTTGATCCTTTTGTTGAACTGTTGATGACAAGGTGTTTGTGACTATTAGGATAGTTAACATGAGATACAAATAAAAGACAAAGTTGAAAGACTAAAAGTACAATAAGACACTGTTGATTGATCTCTATTTACTCTATCCATATTGTCCTCTTCCACAAATTCAAGCACTTTGACAATTGTTGGGAACATATCTACCAAACTTGTGAGAGCTTTATAATGAGAACTCCAACAATTATCTCCTATTCTTTGAAGACTTTGCTCATGATTTAACCCTTTTCCATTTGGATGTATTACACAACCTAATGCCTTGCTCGCATCCTCATGATTAATGTTTCTAACCATGCCCCTTCTCTTAGCTGACTTACCAAATAAATTACTAATGCTTTTATGCTTTCTCACAACAAGTCAAAACTACTAACTAAAAGTTGAGGCAAAACAATTAACATAATAAGCTGAACTACCTTTTCTCATGATCAATGAGAGCAACCGATTAAACTCACCTCGCGTATTTGCTAGTACCATTACATCCTTGGCCTCTTACTTGGCTCAAGTTAGAGTAAAATATACTATTATAGCATGAATAGAAGTTTTGAAGTATGTTGTTTCTTTCACATGAATAAGACCAACAAACCTTCTTTTCACAATTCCATATTTATCAACATACCTCAACACCACTGCCATTTGCTCTCTGCAAGAAATATCTCTTGACTCATCAACTAGCATGAAAAACACATCATGGCCAAGTTCTTCCGTAACAAAATGCAATACTTCCTTTGCAAAACATTTAACAATTTCTCTCTGAAATTAAGGAAAGTTAAGGAGTCACCATAAGACAATTTCCTGCTATATTTTTCTCCACTATCTTGCCTAAAACAACATCATGCTCTATTAAGAAATCATGAAATTGCAAGATATTGTCTCTGTTGTATGAATCAAGACCCCAGAAGGCACACTAGCTTTAATAACATTTTGGTAACATTAATTGAATTTAATCGAACCATATATGCATTTAGCAGCTTCACTTTGTACTTGCATACAAACATCAATTTACAGTACTGACATGTTTGCAACAAAGCATCATGTTTTTTCATCGCTTGATTCGTAAGCTATGAACACCACCAACATGCTCTTTTAGCCTAATTTTTTTGGTGCCAACCATTCCAACCTTCAACAACAAATGCTTTATACCTATCTTTTTTCTTGTTACGATCTCTAAATAACAAACATAAACAACAATATGCTCTATATTTTGCATTGTAATACTCAAACTAACTTCCAAACTCATCAATCATTCCCAATAATTTTTTTGTCTTTGTCCGAGATATTTGTAACCGGATAATTAAATGGGCAGGTTGGCAAGGCCCATTTTGCAATTACTTTGTCTTGACCTTATCTCTCTAAGTTGGATGGTAATCATCAATCTCTTATGCTTGTATCATATTCAATATCCTTCTCCCACTATTGTCATCTAGTTCTGGACATGAATTCCCTACACCAACATTGTTGGTACTATTAGGCACTTTCCTTTTGAGATACTTGTCCATAACCTGTTAGTTAAGTGGTTTTACACATATGTAGTCATGTTAAAAAGATAAAAATACAATTACTATGAAATAGAGTTATAGAGCAGTGTACAACCCAAAATCAATGAGCTTAGTAGCTTATTGTTTTATACTAGTCCAGGCTGCAAGGGTCCCTCCAAGTGAATGATCAATTGTTCAAACCATAACTTATAATGTAGGTAAACTAATAACCACTATGAACAATCACATAACTCAAACTAATTTAGAGGTTTGCTCAGAAGAAATCAAACTAATTGGATTAGAAATAAGAGGTCAATACCTGTCATGTGCCATTTGGTCAATTCTTGTTACTATTCACCTGAAACTTGTCTTTCCCCCATCCCAGATGAAATTGAGTTTGAATTTGAGATTTGTTGGTAATATATTTCATGCCTATATCTACCTCTATTAATTTTTTCATGATTTTTTAAAAATCTTTTAGGTTTGGTTTTACGGATTTTCACTCTGGTTTTCAATGGATATTTTCCCAATCATGTATCTCCGATTGTATTACTAATGGCCACAAAGTTCTTCTATTCGATGTTAGCCAGACATAGGTTCAACATTAAAAAGTGCAAACTAGACCAAATTTTAGCTTTCACGGTTAGGGGTGAGCATTTGGTCTGACCGAGAAATTCTGTCTCGGTCTTTGGTTTTTAGTGAAATTTTGGTCATTAGAAACTTAAGAACGATTGGCTCTGAACAATATTGAAGACTGATAAATTTGGTCTTGGTTTTTTTGGTGGTCTCAGTCTTGGTCGTGATCAAAATTAAAGATATGCAAAATATCACAAAAATCATCCACAATTTCAAAGATGAAAAAAATCATAAAAGAATCACATAAGCGCCCAAAGAGTTGTGGAGGCTAGCGGGAGATGTGAGAGAGAGTAGCATTGATGAAGGGTTAATCCTATCTTACTATATAAAGTTACAACTCACTAAATCCTAAACCTCAACATACAAAAATGTCACATTATCATCCACTAATAATTATTACATCTTAAACATCATGCAAGCATGCTATATTATCTATAATTCTATAATTTATTAAATTTTAGAGCTTTAAAATATAAACATGTTAAATCATCATCCCACATAATTCACATAATATTTCAATATATCTCTTCATTAACCCATATCACATAAATCGATTTTAACCCTTAGATGATTAATTTGTGGTCCAAATTATCTTCCTCATTTTTTTCTCTCATTAAGCTATATCATCTCAATTGTTTTTGTTTTTAGCCCTCAGATGATTAATCTATGGTCCAAATTACCTTCCTCCTTTTTTTCTCTCATAAAACCACATCACCTTACTTTTACATTTGAATCATCATTCTATATACAATTTAAATTATCATAAACCATATCAACTTATGTAAGTTTATGTCGTATAGCTATCTTACACATTATTTTTATTTGTTGTTATCATACTAAACTCTAGTAGCAACGTGCGGGGTTTCACCTAGTTATTATCAATCTGCTGTCATCAGCATTAGCTCAAATTGATTATTGTAAATCTATTACTCCCTTCGTTTCATATTACTTATCGTTCTAACATTTAAATTTTGTGTTAAAATACTTACCATTCTCACGTTCCAAAGCATTTTTAGAGGTAATCTTCCCCTCCTGCCCTTCATCAATACAATGATATTATGTAACCATAACTCTCATTGGCTCATTTGTTTTGGAAAAATAATTGAGATGTGTTTAACGAGGGTAACAACATAATCAGCCACATCTCCATCTCCTTGGTTTGTGTGAGATTGATTAGAATGGATAAGTAATTTGAAATAGAGGTAGTACTTCTTATAAGCACTAGCTCAAATTCCAATCACTAGACAGACAATGCTACTATGGCCCTAACTTAATTGATCACTACTACAGAAACAACAATCGGTGTCGATGAAAAATCCCCATGGGTGCCAGATTTTCCAACCGGCACCCTGCAGACGACACCTTTGAGGTGGTCTCAAAGGTGTCGGTTTAGGAACTAACACCTTTGAGGTTTCAAGAATCCAAAAAAAAAGTGGCTCGATGCATCGGCTCAAATCCAGCTCCCAATCACCCATGAGATCTCCATCCAAGAACACAATCACAGAATAAGAACAAAACAAACATCCACAAACAAAATTCATGAACACAATAAAAGAATCAAGCCGCTGCCGCCGCCGGACGGGAGGAGCCGCTGCCGAAGCCGCCGTTGGACAGAAGGAGCCGCTACCGCTGCCATCGCTGAATCCGCCAGCCGCTGCCTCCACCACCGTCGCCGCTGCCACTCGTGGGAGAAGCCGCCGCCATCGGACGGGAGGAGCCGCTGCCACCACCGTTGCCACCACTGTTGCCGCCTGCGGGAGAAGCCACCGACAAATCCTGCGTCCCCAGTCATCTCCCTCCCAAAACCGACAAGAGAGGAGAGGAGAAGAGGGGGATGGGGAAGGAAAGGACGGGAGAGAGAAGAGGATGGGGAAGGAAAGGATGCGGGAGATCGGCGGCTTGTGGATCCGGGCGGCAGTCAGCGGTGGGTGTGGGCAGAGGAGAAGAGGAGGATGGGTAAGGGAAGGAGTGAAGGACAGGAGAGAGAGAGGAGAAGGAGAGGATAAGGGCGATGTAAAAATATCTTCCTCCCACCTACACGTTCGGCTCGGCTCAGTTTTACGGGCACCTATAATATGGTTTTTCAATTAACCGATATCTATGATAAATTAAAGGTGCCGATTTTTTTAAAAAAACATCTATAGCATTGGTTCCGGTTTTTCTCTAGAACCGGCACCTATAATTGCTCAAAGGAGCCGGTTGTATATGTTTTCAGCCTGTGGATGTGAGAAAAGATCTGTAGGTGTCGGTTTTAGCACTTCTGACATCTATAATATTGTCCTCTTTGTGTATTTCTGTAGTAGTGGATATTACTAATAACTACAAAGTTCTCCTATTTAGTGCTAACCATAAGCATATTCTCTTAGTTCTAAACATAAGCAAATTCACAGGCAAAGAGCAAGAAGCTTTTCAACATCCTCTTGCATGTCAAGTGACCAACCCATGTGTACTGCGCGTTGGACATACAGGCAGAGAAGAATTAACATTATAGTAGCAAGCCGCGCAGATGATACCAGCTAGGCAGCTAGAACAGAAAGCTCAGGAGTCGAGCACACTAGAACTATACAGGATGCAGGCTATGCAGCAAATATCCATCCATATATAGAGTCAGAGAGAAAGACAGATAATATATCTGGGAGAGCCATACACACAAGTCGAATACATTGATCGATAGATGTATAGGGCTTGTTTGAGGAGCTTCTGGCAAGCTTCTCCTAGAATCGAAGCTCCCTCAAATAGAATCAGAAGCGCAGCCTCAACAGCGATGGCGGTGGCTTTCTCCTTGTTGCGTTTGATCTCCACCTTCACGTCTGTGGCAGCCGACTCCCTCTTCGCCGCTATCAGCGCAGCCACCGCCTCGAACTCCTCCGTCAGCATCCTCACCTTCAACTTCTCTACTCCTCTCATAGGAGAGCCGAGAAGTGATCGGAGATCGAGCCGGCGTGTTGGAAACGTTTGCTCCCGTTGCGGTGTGGCAAGGCAAGGTGTGGGCTTAATGCTTTTCCTTCCTTTTATTGCCCGAGACTCGGGTCCAATCACCAACACTAATCCAATTCAGATTCAATTTAGAGCTCATCTTTTTTTTTAATCGATCAATCGATTATATTACCTATGACCGTACACTTGATTAATTCAAATTAGGGGCCAGCTCACGATAGATGCATATCATTATCGCAAATTAGGGTATATGAATAGATCACACAATCCCGTGAGAATATATATGTCACTCCGATAAATAAGGATTATTACAAATAGAAACATATATTGTATAATCCATAACGAAAAATAATTAGTGCTTATCATTAGTACATACAAATGTCATTCTTACGTTGATTTGATTTTTCACAAGCAAAATGTCTGTCTCTTACAACGAGTGAAGATAGTTTTAATTATCCATACCTATTTTTACTACGTGCCGGCATATAAGCGGTCCAAGGTCAGAATTTCCTAGGGATTTCTCTGTGTGGCAAACGGCCGAAAAATTTTAGAGTTTCAGCCGTTTTCCTAAACCGTGTGATCCCCTGCGCAGAAAAACGAGTTTTTTTTGTTTTTATATATATATTTTTTAATATTTACAGAAATATTATAGCGCCGGAAAAAATTACAAAAATAGATCCTGCCGCCCTTTGAAAGGGCGGTAAGCTGACGTGGCACACGGCGCCGTGTGCGTCTTAACGGCGCGCACGGGCCGCGGTGTGCAAAATTGCTCCGAGGGCTTGCCACCCTCTGCAAGGGCGGCAACATCCCTGCCAGAGTCCAGGGTTTCAATTACCGCGGTAAACCGCGCGGTTACCGCGGTTACCGCGCTTACCGCGGGGGTACGGTAAGGGGTAAACCGCGGTAACCGCGTCAAATTCAAATAAATTTGAAAAATAATTTGAATTTTTGATAAATTTTGTACGGTTTGTCGCGGTTTGTCACGGTTACCGCGGTTACCGTGCGGTAACCGTGCTTACCGCCGGGGCGCGGTAACCGCGGCCCCGGCGGTAATTGAAACCCTGGTTAGCTCATGTGGCAACAGACTGTGCATCATCAGTACGGTATGTGTGTGTACGTGTACGTGCATATCTTCTAGATGGATCAACGTTGAGTTCGAAAGAAAGAAAGAAGAAACTTCCTGAAAAAATACGTGTCCCATGACCAAACCAAAGCTAGCTAGAAGCAACTGATCATCGAGCAAGATCAGATTAAGATGAGAAGTAAATAAGGACATGTAAAAAAATATTAGTATATGATAATTAGGTTTTATTTATTTTAAATTTGCACTGCAACTTCCCGAGTTTACACGCGTTTTTCAAAAATTCCAAAAGAGAACTACTCCGAAAAATTTCATAAACTTAATGACTACACTATCATTTTCGAAAGTTTCGAAAAATATTTTCGGACAACTCCAAAAATATACAGAATCTTATTTTGCTTCTCGAATTCCGAAAATCTTTCGGATAGCTCCGAAAATTTGCAGAAACCTAAATTTGTAGTGTATCTATACCATATTAAAAAGAAAGGAACCGTGGTGTCCGTTCTCACTAAAGCCGCTCCAAATAAAAACGCCTCCCTCTCTCTCGCTCTCTCTTATCTTCTCTCGCCTCAGCGCCTCACCGAAGCCGCCCGCGCCAGCCTCAGCGCCACATTTGGATTCTTCCAATGTGGCAACATGGATCGGGTATGACTTATGTGCTCCAATTTCTAGTACCAATTCTGAATACGCAGAACGCTAACTTGATCGTACATAATGATAACATGTTACATAGGCATATCGTTGGGTTGCAAATTCGTTGAGTGGATAGATATGGAGATCCCACGAACCGATGGAACACGTTCCTACCCACTTAGCGAAACAAGGCCGGCCTAAACCCTAACACCATACAACTACCAACTCGTGCATACTACTGAGTGCAACGAGGCCACTTTCCCTTCCTCTGTGCATCGGGGTTCTCCTCCATTGCTGCCTTCGCTCGCCGCGCACGCTCAAGCTTCCGCTCCCGCTCCTCCCTGTACGCAGCAACACGCCTCCTTTCCGCCTCAGCCTTGTGCTCTTTTTCTGCGGCCTCCTCCTTGCGTCTCTGCTCTATCTTCTCCTTGCGCTCTGCATCCCATTGCCGCATGTACTCCAAACGCTCCTTGTTTTGCGGCTTGATCTCGGTGTCGATCCACTGCTCAAAATCACATAGCGGTGGAGGGGTCTACAACAAATGCAATGTTTACTAACCAAATAAGTTGTTGAAGACTACTTCATACACCAAATAATCATTACAAAACATCAGTTCCTCACCATTAAGTTAATGCGGCGTATCTCAGGTGTTGGCTCAAACTCAAAATTGGCACACATCCAGTATCTCTGCATGTACGTCTCCTCTTCATCGGACTTGGCTACCTTGCAAGGATCACCGCACCAGCACATGGGCACTGAAACACCGCTAGGCAAAGGCAATGGGTTGAAGGCATTTCCAGTCTTCGGGCGACTACAAGTGAACAATAAATGAAACACCCTAACCCGTTAATCTAGGATTCCTCATTTCATGCACAACGAATAACACATAATATCACAAAAACGATTTATGTTACCTTGAGTTGGTAGCTTTTCCACGCCTTGGCATCCTACAGTTTAAAAATACAACTATAAAATATTGTAAACACCCTTAACACTTCTCATTGTACGGTCAAATATAGTACTACTACAAACCAAACGTGTGCACAACAAATCTAGTCTAAAATTATTCACACTTCTAAGTGCTACAGATCTACTCACAAATTTCAACATAACTACTAACAGTGCTACAGATCTACTCGCAAATAAACTAGGGTCCGTATCTAAGTGCTACAAATCTACTCACAAATTTCAAATACATGGTAATTACACTAGTATGCGACACAAAATATAACCATACGTCGGAATATTGTACTAACCTGCGCTCGAATAAGCACAGCAACAATGCTTCGCAGCTCTTCTCCTTCTTAGTCACCTCTCTTTTTTTTCCTTCGGTTGGACCGGTTGAAATGAGCACCCTGCCACTCTATATATGGGCGGAGTAAGGCCTTCCGCCCTTATAGAGGGCGGAATTCTCGCCGAAAGTAAGATTGGACATATGCTGATGTGACATGTAAGGGCATGAGAAGCCATTCCGCAGTCGTATCGCACGCGAATAAAGAAAGCTGCATCGGCTCGACCGAAAGTACCCTGCCACTCTATATATGGGCGGAGTAAGGCCTTCCGCCCTTATAGAGGGCGGAATTCTCGCCGAAAGTAAGATTGGACATATGCTGATGTGACATGTAAGGGCATGAGAAGCCATTCCGCAGTCGTATCGCACGCGAATAAAGAAAGCTGCATCGGCTCGACCGAAAGTACTCGTCCATGTGGCGAAAGGGACTCCTGTTTTTGGAAAACGTAACAGCGAAGTGTAGGAATGCGAGTCCCGAATATAAACAACAACATATTCAGTTTACAACCATATAGTACAAGAATGTAAAGAAAAATAAAGAGATGTCTGCTCTACTGGCCGTGACTCGCGCCGCGACCCCGCTTGGTCCTCCGGGCCTGTGCTCGCACGTGGTCCTGGGAGTACGTGAAGCGATCCGGTGGGACAGCACGGGTAGCGCGAGGGTCTGGGAGTGGGGTGGAGGGCGACTGCTCCTGCGTGTGCACCGGCGGTGCGCCTCCAAGCTGTGAGGGACCGATAATGTCCGGGAAGTCGAAGTCACTAAGGTCGAAGTGCGTGGCGGAAGCCCACCCGTGCTCGGACGAAGTCCCGGTAGGACCCTGCCAAGACGTGCCGGGCGGCTGTGACGAAGTCCCGGCGTCCTGCCAGAACTGCGCAGACAGCGAGGCCGACGCAACAGACGTGCCGCCCGGCTGTGACGAACTCCCGGCGTCCTGCCAAAACTGTGTAGACAGCGAGGCCGACGCACCTGCCTGTGACGATGACCCCGCAGCCTGCCAGGAGTGGGCGCCCGGCGTCGTCCCAGGCTGAGCGAAGCCTACACATCGACGACGCGACACTTGTAAGCTTACACATAAATTGAGTATCAATTGATTGCTGATGTACAAATAGACCTTGAATATACGTACCTCCGAAGGGAGGGGGTGTCGGCCTAGGAACGTGCGCAGCTGGACGAGGAGCAGTCGGTCGGGGACGCACCTTTGGTGCTGCGTCTGCCTGAGCAATGTCGGCAGCACGACAGGTCAGCGCACGGAGAACCGAGCGCATCGAGTCCCGTATCCGCGTGTACGTCGACAGGTGCTCGTCTGCCCCCACCTCAATTCCCGTGCCTAACCGTTGGATCGCCGTTGTAGCATCAACGACGATCCTGTTGCACTCAACGGCCTGCACGGTTAATTAGAACGTAAATATTCGTAGCCTTTGTCCAACAGAAAGGATGATGAGACGATGGTGCGATGCAAGGTACTCACCGCACGAGCGAAGTCCTGGTCGCGGTGCCTGGCGTAGAGGTCTCTGGCGCTCGCGGCGTGGGCCTGTTGCTCCGTTGGAGCGAAGGTGACTCTAGTACGGATGCGTGGCTGGTACCAACGTAGGTACGCCTGATACCCCTCCTCCGTGTGTGGCTCTCCCGCGTGGTCCACGACCTCCTCGGTAGCAAGCAACCAGTCGTCGAGAAAAGGCCCCAACTTGGCAGGCCAGTGACCAGCTGAGTGCTGACCCTTGCGCGAGTACCTGCAAATTAATGTATTGTATTAGGGCGAATGACAAACAAAGCAAATTATTATGGACAGCCCGATGTTAATGCAACATATTAAATCGTAGTAAAACGGCTTACCGGTGAACGGCAGCCGTGACGCCCGCCGGAAACGGTACTGGAAAGGACTGACGGAAGCCGAACTGCCGCATCACGCGGTAAGGTGCGTGCGGCTCGACACAGATGTCGAACACCATCGGAACCGTAGTCATCCAGTACGCCTGGTCCCTCGTGCAGAGTGTGGACAGGCCTAGCGGCGCCCGACTGTGAGTAAGCATGGCACTGTAGGGCTCCCACACTACGTCCGTTGGCAGAAGGCGGTCGAACTCCATCACAAACTCCGCGTACGACCGCCTAACCTGCACGTGAGCCCATCGGCGCTGCAATACAATAAGGTCAGTGTGACGTAGGATGAAGTTAACAATAGTAGGACAATATTACCAAGTACTAGCGACGTACCTGACGCCGGCACCACAGAGTACCCATCGTTGGGTAGTCGACCGCCGGTCTGTTCTCGTACAGCGACGCGTCGTAAGGGTGGTGCTCCACAAGGGGGCGGCCGATCGCAAACCTCTCAGCCGCCCAAAGAGAAATGAAGAGAGGGCACCCACCGAAGATCGCGCCAGGGTCCGTCCTGGTACAAGCCTCGCAGAGGCCACGGTACTGAGCCGCCAGCAACGCGGAGCCCCAACTCCACTGAGGCACCTCATCGACCGCGGCGTCGGCGATGCTCCTGGCATAGTGCACGAGACCCCGGTCGACCGAGTGTCCGTGACTACCACAGAACATCACCCACCCAAAAAGCCACAACAAGTACGCCTCCAAACAACGGCTGAAGGAGTACTCGTCGGCCTCCTCCGGTAGCTGGTCAACCTGCAAGCGTTGGATGAAATGTTAGGCACTTTACAAGTTACGTACATAGTACACGTCAGTTTAGGTAGAAAGAACTTACAGTGAACTGAAGCAGCCACCTCTTCGTAGGTCCGGTGTTGCGGTGCTGCTGCAACGGCTCGAGCGGTAGACCTGGTAGGCGCTGCACGGGTGCGAAACGTGCCGTCAGCTCGTCCTTCCAGTCCACACCCATGTCAACTGGCCCGACAGCGTCTCCCGCAAGCGGTAGCCCCAACAAGTACGAGACATCCTGCAGGGTAGGGGCTACCTCACCGCACGGCAGGTGAAAAGTGTGCGTCTCCGGCCTCCACCGGTCGACCAACGCTGCTAGGAGGGACCTGTCCGGATCCCAACGTCTCGTCACGTCAGCGTCGCCGGTGGCGGCCTCAACTAGCCGAGCCAACGGTAAGAGACCGGCCTCACGCAACCTGCGAAAGCGAAATAATACCAGACGTTAAAATGAACACATTGCTAAGCCCCCTCCACCGTAGTAAGGTAAGACCGGTGTCGTGAACACAGTAAAACCATACCTCTCGACGAAGGAGTCGTGAACCAAAAGTCGCTCGCGTGACGACCGTGGACGGAACGTCCCAAGCTGAGCCCCCTCCACCGTAGTAAGGTACGACCGGTGGCGCTGATCTATCGCCGGATCCAACAACTCAGGATGTGCCATCTCTGCAAATAACGTGTTACATGTTAGGGTAAATAAGAAGGTAATAATATAATTGTAAAAACAAGTTATCTGAAACGGAAGAATACTTATAGAGACATGCAAGAGTGCAGATTATTGAGAACATAACTTTCGTTACACAAAGGCACGTAACGAGAATGAAATAACATAAAACAAAATTACAAGCCGTAAAACATAAAGACATTACATGCGGAAGTCTAACAAGTGGTTCGCAACACAACACAATGCGAACATATCGATAAGTTCGAACGAAATTACAAGCAAAGCCTTTTGCCAACATACAACACACGAACTACACCACGTAACCGGACGTTCCACGAGAACATCTAGGACGGGGTCGCCTTGAAGTAGTGCCTTCACCCGTAGGGCGAGCTCCATCTGCTGCTGATCCTGATAGACCTGCCTCTGCCGCACTTGGTTTTTCCTTGTCTTCAGGACAATACTTGTAGGTGTGGCCACGTTCATCGCATTTGCTGCACCGCTTCACCCTGCCTGCCTCCGACTCGTCCATATCGTTGCGGATGCGCCGAGTCTTCCTCCGTCCCGCCTTGTCTCGGAGTTTCGTTGGGTCAGGAATATAGATTATCGGATCGTTAATCTTTGTGAACTCCCCAGCTACACCGAAGCCAAAAATCTCGCCACTCCATGTGTGATATATTGCTTGCTTGGAGAAGTATTGTGACACATATACTGCATCTTGGATGCCACACTCAGATGCCGCGGAAATGACATGGGTGCATGGCCTGTGGAGCAGCGTCGGCTTTCTACAGGAGCAATGACATGTGCCGTCGTCTTTGAGAACGCACTCCTGCTTTACTCTCTTGCGGTAGATACCCCTGCCTGCCTTATCTTGGCAGAGTACCTCAAACCTGTGTTGTTGGGTACCTTGCACTAGAGCTCGATGTTTCGTGGCCTTTGCACGCCACTCCGCTAGTTTTTTCTCCATGAAAGTTCCAAATAAAATGTTGTTGTTCGGCATAGAGGGAAAAACTGCTTGGAACCGCTCCCTGAAATACTTGCATGTCCCATGTAAAATGAACTCCACTATACCAACTAGTGGGAGTCCACGGACACCGCGCATCACCCAGTTGTAAACTTCCGCCAAATTTGTTGTCATTATACCATATCTAGCACCACCTGTGTCATAAGTCTTTGCCCATTTCTCTTTTGGCTCATTCTCAATCCACTGAGAAAATTTTCGAATTTGCTCCCCAGTTCTTCTAACCAATGTTACACTGTCTGTTGGGAGAGCTCCGAGTGCTTGAGGAGGGTCAGGTACAGCGGCCGCTGGTCTTGTTGCACGCTGGTCACTACATTTGCCTGTCAACTCATCTAATCTCTTCCAAAGCTCATTGAATTTTTTCTCCTGATTCTGATTGCATAGCCTCTTGAACATGTTCATCAACTCCTTGTTCTTAAATTGCTTGAAGAAATTAGCTCCCATATGACGCATGCACCACCTGCTTTGTACATCTTCCCACTGGCCAGGGTATCCTCTTTCCATACTCCCAAACTTTAACTCTTCTATCGCTCGAAGCATACCGGCGTGCCTGTCATGTATTAGACACACATTGGGCCTCATACCAACAACTTCTGTCTTAACCAGATGGAGGAACCAGTACCAGCTGTCGGTGTTCTCGCTCTCGACAAAAGCAAATGCCAACGGTAATACCTGATTGTTCCCATCTACCCCAATTGCTGTTAGTATCTGGCCCCGATACTTCCCGGTCAAAAATGTCCCATCAATACAAAGAACTGGACGACAGTGCACGAATGCCATCTTGCATGCATGTAGAGCTAAGAACGCTCTTTGCAGCACAGTCTTGCCAGGATGTTCAATTGAGGGGAATGTCTTGAGTGCACAAGAGGTCCCAGGGTTTCTTTGTTGGATAACAGATAGCAGACGTGGCAAATTGTCATATGAGGCTTCATAAGTTCCAAATCTCATCTCTATTATTTTCTGTTTGGCCCTCCACGCCTTGGCATAGCTAATTGTATACTTGAATGTCTGTTCGATATGTCGGATTATTGACTTCGGTTCATATGCCAGATTGTCCACGACATGCGCATACATCTCAGATGCAACAAATGCACATGTAATGTTCCTGTGGTATTTCTGAACACCAGGTAGATAACAAGTATGTTTCGTAACGACTGACGCTGTCCAGTAGTCCTTCCATTTCCCCTTATAGGCGTGCACTCTCCACGGACACCCATCTTTTTCATTAACACAACTAACTTCATATTGTGTCCGGTTAGACTTGGCAACCCAAAACTCCCTATGAAGTGACACTGCATAATGCTTCACCGCCTCCTTCATGTCTTCTCCATTACCATACCTCGCTCCCTCGATAATCTCGTTTTCCTTGTACTTCCATCTCACATTTTCCCCTTCAGAGATGACCAAACCAGAAAAATCATCACTAGCCCATTCAGCTGGATTAATATTGTTCTCGTCATCATCTGACGAATCATCTTCCTCCACACGCTCGTTGTCACGATCCTCTTTTTCCATTTCGTCCACAATGGCACCCACAGTCTCCCCCTCGTCAGCCACTCCACCAGGTTGCATGCCTACTGGAGCTACTACTGGAGCTACTCCATCTTCCTCTGATGCATTGACCTGATCCACTTCAATCTCATTCACTTCTGCACTTGGCCCCTCGCCATCATCCATGTTCATCTGTACACTTGGATCCTTCGGATGAACATACGGAACCATAGCTAGAGGCCACCCACGTTGCAATGCATTCTCCACATACCATCTCCACATCCCAGAGTTTTGAACCGGCATTAGTTCCCAATAAAAACCCTCTGTTGCCCGACTTACTACAACATAGATTGTAATGTCACTAGTCTGTGGATCAACTCCCAAGCCCCGCATCAACCATTTTTTTATAGAAGGTACACTCCTCTCAGCTGGCCTATCAATTCCCCTTGCTGTTACAATAAATTCTGACAGATCTACCCCAGTTGGCCCATAACGGACGTTTCCTTGACCATGGTATAGTTGAAATATAAGTTTACTGGACATATCTGTAAAGTTAATTATTAGGCCATTATTTTACATAATAAACGACTACAGTGTAATATCTTCTTTGCAACGTACCTAAATTTTTATATATTCTATTGCAATGTTACTCAACAACATTTAAAACTACAAACCTAATAACTACAAATATTACAGATCTACTAAGTTACCTACATCTAACAATATATATTTATATAGTACCACAGGTAAAACCCTATTTCATACAATGCATTTATCCAACGAAAGTTCTACAAAAATACAAGTGATATCCTAGTTAACATCATATATTTAGTCACGTATATAATCTACGAATATTACCTGAAATCGAAGATTGAAACCGGCAGGGCTTCGCCTCTTCTTTTCTTCTCCTCCCCTTCTCCTTTTTTTTTTAATGTGGAGAGGTGAGGGAGAGAATGGCTTGGTTTCAGGAGGCCGGCTGGGATATATAGGTGGCTAGGCCTGCCGCCCTTGCAGAGGGCGGCAAGGGACCGCCTGCAAAATGGCCTTGCCGCCCTCTGCCAGGGCGGCAAGGGGGCAAAGCGCAAAATGGCCAGCTCCTCCTTGACGGCCGTCCCGTGCCGTCCTACGCGCGTGTGCCACGTCGGCTTGCCGCCCTTGCGAAGGGCGGCAGGGTCTATTTTTGCAAATTTTTTCGGCGCTATAATATTTCTGTAAATATTAAAAAAAATTCTAAAAATACAAAAAATTCCAGAAAAACAGTGTACGTAGCGTGCAACGCATAGCGCACTTTTTCTCCATGCAGTCCATCCACTTTGTTTCTGTGGGCTGTGTGGGCTTAGTTTTGTCTCCACCCAGCCCACAGAAAAAAGGAAAAAGCCCATCATGTTTTTGTTCTTATGAAGAAGCCCACACTTGCAAAGAAAAAAAAGGAGCCCAGAAAAAAAGAAAAGCACACGTAGAGACAAAATTTGAAAACAAAACTAACCCGGCAGAAAAGCCCACAAAAGAAGAAAAGCCCAGAATTTGAATACAAAACTGGAACTCCTAGATGTTCAGATGTACACAAAACGATTTCGGATGTACATAGTTAACCGCTCAGCTAGTCCAAAACCCAAGGAGCACTGACCTAGCAGATGCTTTGTTACATTGATAGTCTCTATGACAGGGAGCTTGCTGCGGCCTGTCAATTGAACTAGCAAGTGGTAGCCCTCCTAATTGGAATAAGTTTATTTGAGGTCCCTTAATTTTACACCGAATCCGATTTTCGTCCTAAACCCAAAAACCAGATACAACCGGTCCCTAAACTATCAAAACCAGTGCAAACGAGATCCCTTGGTGGTTTGGAAGGCGGTTTTGGCTGACGCAGCGTCTACGTAGCTTGTTTGACTAGGTCTTCATTCCACGTAGCGTTGACGTGACGCTTACGTGGCAATTCGAACCCGGAGAAATAATAAATACCGTAGGCCCACATGGTAGCTACACACAAAAATAATTTAAATATGATGGGGCCCATGTGGTCCCCACATGTCATTCCTCTCCCCTCTCTCTCTTCTTCCTCATCCTCACTCCTCTCTTCTTCCCAGCCATGGAAGTCGCCGCCGGGGTGGCAGAAGGCGAGGAGCCTGTCCGCGACCACCACGAGAAAGCACCCTTCCTCTGCCGATGACGACGTGAGGACGGCGTGGAACCAGCTTGCCTTCCTCGTGCGCCCGCGGCGAGCGGCGCGACAACACGAAGGCTGTGGCCGTCTTTGGGTGCTTCTCCTCGTGCCATGACGTTGCCTCATGACCGTCGCTGCCGTTGTCGTCTTCATTATCCCAGTCCCCGCCGTCGCCGAGGATGACGCCCCGCTGTCGATGACAACGCAGATTAGCACAGAGTCGACGAGGGGGACGAGGTCATGGAAGCGGCAGGTGACGAGGGAGCAGCGGCCGAACCAAATCAAGGCGGCGGTGGTGGTGAGTTGGGGGTAGCGACAGCGACATCGACGAGGAAGGAGTGGTGATGGAGGAGGAGACGGGCGAAGAGGTGGGGGACGAGGGAGAGGGATTGGTCGGAGGGGAAGGGCAGGGAAGGGTAGAGGTTCGCGACAGAGTACGCGGCATTTCATCGCCGATCCGGGAGGAGACGGCGACGCTCAGGGCGAGCTCCGCTGATTCTGACATGGGGAGCGAGGTCTCTGTCTCCTCCCTTTGGACCCACGGCGATGAGAGTAGAAGGGAGAGGGGAGAAGGAGGTGCCGCCGTTTGTAGGCTGGCCGCCGGTTGCTCGGTGTCGGCCGTGGCGCCGACGTCGTTGTCGTCGTCCTCCACCGCCTTGCCCCTCACCTGTGCCGCGACCGCCGCCTGCTGGAGCTACGCGTGGAGAGGGCGAGGAGCTCGCCTGCCGCTGCCCGCTTTGCTCCGCTGGCTTGCTCCGGCCATTGCCGCTCCGCTCGCCTCAGTCTGCCTGCCGCTGCTCCGCCTCGCCCTTCGCCCTTCGCCCGCTCCGGCCTTCTTCTTGCAGGAGAGAGAGGATAGAGAGAAGATGGGAGGAGTGAGGATGACATGTAGGGCCACATGGGCCCCACTATTTTTAATTATTTTGTGTGTAACTGACATGTGGGCCTCATGGGTTTTTTAGTTTTCTGGATTGAATTGTCACGCAAGCGCCACGTCAATGCCACGTGAAACGAAGACCTAGTCAAAAGATCCACGTAACCGCCACGTCAGCCAAAACCGGGATCAATACTGCCGAGGGACCTCGTTTGCATGGTTTTGTAAATTGGAGGATGCATTGTATCCGGTTTTTCGGACCGAGGACGAAAATCAGACTGGACGACAAATTGAGGGACCCAGAATGAACTTATTCCCTCCTGGTTTTGCAATTAGTGGGCTTCTATGCGGTCTTAGGTTCTGCAAACACATAAGATGTTTGGGCAGGAAGACTCCCAACGTCCTCCATGGCATGGTTTGAGAGACTAGCGTCCATTTCATTGTTGGGGCTTTGAACATCCGTCTGAACCTTATTGTCGAACAATGTCGTGTATACTGATTCCTCTGTTTAATCATTGACTTGTTAGTCTAAGAACATATTACAACAAAATGATTAGACACATTAAAAGGAGACAAAACATCCAAAAACAATTGGGGTTTTACTTTTGATAGTCCCAAGTGCATGGCAATTCACACAACATGAGTAATAGCAATCCTTGCCATTTTGGCAGGTTCAGATCCCTGGGCTCCTAAAATTTTAATAGAGTAGGATTTTGTTTTGTGTCAATTTTTTCATGTATTGATTTTACTTTACTCGCATTGGTAGCATTGCCTTGTTATGTTCTAATTGCTTTACTCACATTGCTAACAAAAGTAAAAATGCTATGTATTCATACATAAGTTCGAAAATTACTAGTTCTCTTTGAAATGTTCAGAATATAATTTTGCAAATATGTTACATTTTCAGAGAGGTCACTCAATCTATAATAAAAAGAGTGCTCAGATGGCAAAATTAAAAGACCAAAAAGAGTGATGCTTTCTAATTGCTGACAAAAACAAAGATAAATATGACAATTTTGTTTAGCTTTATTTCAAACTTGAAAACTGACAAAATTAAATACTCTTCACTTAAAATTGTAATTGCTGACAAAAATTACAAAAACAAAAATTTAGCAAGACTTTAATATGTAGCAAAATCTAATCTATCACCAGCTTAATTAATATATAGCAAAATTTTAAAAACGGGCAAAAAAAACTAACAAAAGAGTGATACATTCTAATTGCTGACAAAAACAAAGACAAATGTGACTAATTGACTATCTTGTTTAGCTTTATTTCGAACTTGAAAACCAACAAAATTAAGTACATGATTTTTGACAAAAAAGTGAAACCCCATCCTACAGTTCTCTTAAAAAAGTTGATAGAAAAACTTAAGAAGCTTCTGCTATGCATCGTCAAACATGGTTTTTTTTAAAGGAGCCAAGCCAAGCTCTTCTCCCCTTTTCCATTACAGGAAAAAGCAACAGTGCGCTACAATGTTCATATGAAGGAACTTGCAAAGGAAAACAAAACACATGAGACTTTTTCTGCTCTGCATGCTGTCATCCCAACATGTTGAAGCAGGAGCTCTCAAAACCTTTTGTTTTTTCTGCAAAATTAAAAAAATTGACAAAAACAAACACAAAATTTGCTATGAGCATGATTACAAAACACCTAAAAATTCAGAAAAGCTTATATGACCTCAAAAATTCAGAAGCAATATATGGGATAAAACAAACTACATGTGGAGGATTTTGCAACAGTCACACACAGGTGGTAACAACTAACAGAACTAGTTGAACTAACGCAACTACTCATTACACCTAAAAATTTGCTATGAGTATGATTACAAAATAACACTATTCAGATGTACACAAATAATTGCTCAGCTAGTCAAGCACTGACAAAACTGATATTCAGATATTTGATCTAGCAAACAAAACTAACTTTTGCAGAAATATCAAATGGATGACAAAGCACAAAACTAGGTATAATTAGAAATATTAGCAGCTGACAAAACTAACAAAACAGTAATGTTTTAAAAAGTTGACAAAAAACAAACACAAACATGTCACAAAAACAAAAGGAACAAAGGAAAAACAGAATAAAGCTCAATGACATGTTAGTCTAACAATGATCTAATATTGTTAGAGCATTAAATTTTCATGGGAAGTGTAGGTGTGTGGAACTAGTAAATGGCAAGATGTAGAAGTTCCTATTACTCAAGGTATTAAACTGACAGAACTAACAAAAAGCGCAATTATTGATATACTATTTCTGACAAAACTAATGGCTAATATGTTGACAAAACAAAACGAAACTAATGTCTAATTTGCTAACAAAACAAAACTAATGGCTAATTTGCCGACAAAACTAAAATATCAACAAAACTAACAACTCTTCATTTGTAATATGCTGCAGTGTTGTCCCACAGATGACAAAAATGACAAAACTAAGTACTCTGATCCATATGTGCTCTACACAACCTCCTCATCCCCCACTTAGTTTAATTTGAACTGGCAAACAAATTTAACAAAACTAGACAAATTAAATAAGTTATTTTGAGCAATAGAACATTTATATGACAACTAGACAAATGCCTAAATTAGTGGGTCCAACAGCAGTAAAGCCACACAAAGACATCATTTAGAAGAACAATTTAAGAAAACCACTATAGGAATAATAAAAACCACTTGAAGCC
Organism: Oryza officinalis; assembly: GCA_008326285.1. Lineage (NCBI taxonomy): Eukaryota > Viridiplantae > Streptophyta > Magnoliopsida > Poales > Poaceae > Oryza > Oryza officinalis. The sequence goes on from BDMV01000008.1 coordinate 18,104,209, forward strand.
ATTGTCTGCACTATTTTTCCATGAAGATATTAGTAGCTGACAAAAAATACATAATGATATTGTGCTCGAAAAATTAGGTGTGCTAGTAGGTGACTAAGTAGTCTATCTGAGATTGTACCTCTGCTATATGAGATTTTACAAAACTAAGTACAATCCATTCCTCTGGAAACTATATCTCAATAATAAGTACACAGATCTTTCAATTGTATAGTGTTGTAAGACCTATATCTGAATACATATAGTACTTTCGGGCACTGCTCAAAGCTGAAAAAAAGACTTTAGCCGAAAATATAAATGGCCGATCATCATTAAAAAAAACAATTGAAACTTGCACCCAATTATTTTGTCCCCAGGATTCAAGTGTTCTAAAATAGATAGTAGATGCCTACATTTGCCCTTGATTTGGATTGTGGAAAAAGGGTTGCTTACAAAAATACAGAGGTGATCCCTAACAAAAACTTGAATACAGATGCACTATTGAAATATCAATCTGACCTCTGAAGTCCAATCATGTAGGATTTAAGTTTTATGTACTGAAGCACTATCATTAGTATTCTAACAAAAAGAAAACACACCCAGTTTTGCCCCTAGTTTAGTTGTATGTACTGCATGTACAGTTCCAATCCAGTGTTCAGGAAAGGGAGAAAATGGTACTCTGAACTGGATTCCTAGCTATAGCAAAACTAGATTCTGAAAATGTATGTTCAGACATTTTACTGGTGGCTAGCTGCACCAGTATCTCCTAGTAAAACAGTTCATTTTTGCATGGTTCAGGTCTTCTCCCTGAACTGTTACTAGGTTCAAACCTAGATTCTAAACTGGATGTTCAGATATTTTAATAGATCACAAAACAAATGAAGGATTTACATATCCTAGATTAGTTAGGAAGTATTTGGTCTGCACCAGTGATTGAAATTTCGTTTCAAAATTTCGGAAATTTCGGCCCTCACCAGCAAGCTCAAATCTCTCCCAAAATTTTTGGTTTTTTTTGTTTTTTTTTGTGAATTTGGTCAAATTTTATTCAAATTCACTCAAAATTAGTCAAATTTTCAAAAATTTCGGCCAAAATATTCCAAAATTTTGGAACCCTCCCTCCCGCGCAAAAAACCGTATTTCGAAATTGAAAACCCTGGTCTGCACGCATGCATGAACCCAGGTGCTGCAAAGTTATGTTAATTAACAAACCTTACTAGCTGGGGCCTCAATAAGATTAATAAAACTATTTCTAGCAATCGACCATTAAACAGAACGGATCTAGCTCCAAAAATACAGAGGTGATCCCTAACACAAACTTGAACCCGGATGCACAATTAAACATACAAATAATATACTAGCTCCAAAAAAATTAAAAAGATCTGTCTGAACACAACATCCCCTAAAAGCTAAACAAAAATAGAGAGCCCTAGGAGCTCAGATCGAGATCTCACTTCTCTACAGTGGTTAGACATATGTGAGGCTGGGGCACAAAAACTCCCATTCAAACAAAAATCAATATTGTTCAAATCAACACACAAAACCAGAACCGTGTGGCTTTCTTATTGTAGAAAAAAAAACTAGCTCACCTTGTGAATCGTTGTGGCCTCCGTGTTGCTTGCCGGTACATAAATCCTAGAATCATGATGAGATCCGGCTGAGAAGTCTTGGCCGTCTCAACCACCGTCGCACGAAGTACCATGCACGCATCGCTGCTAAGTGCGAAGGGCTCCATGGAGGCGTCGCTAATGACCGCCGGAATCGCCACAAGTACCTCCCCTACCACCTTGGGGACAACGAACCGTATTTCGCGGAGAAAACACGACCAACCTCATCCCCCGCGCTGCTCAAGGTCTCCCCACGCCGGAGAAGACGGCGACAGCATCGCGCTCGCGCTGCCGTGTCGCCGCGCTTTTCTCTCCTTCCCTCTCACCGGCGACTTCCCCACCTCTCACCGGCAACTTCTCTCTCTCTCTCTCACGCCCGTGCATGGCGAAGAAAAAAATGGAAAAGAGGGGATTACTGTTTTGAAACTGTAGACACGTCGACGCGAGGATCCCATCCTGCTTGGGCTAGGCTGGCAGCGTGTGATTGCTTGGGCTGGATCATCATCCTCCACGGAGGGAAGGCGCACGAATCATGAAGGGAGATCCAATGGCCACAAAAACGGCTGACAAATAGGAAAAAAACAGCAGGCTGCTATAGTTAGGCTGAGTTTGTTGCCTGTGAGTTGGGAACTCACCTCTCACGCAAAACGGAGCGGCTCATTAGCACATAATTAATTAAGTATTTACTAATTTTTTTTTAAAAATGGATTAATCTGATTTTTTAAAACAACTTTCATATATAAACTTTTTACAAAAAAAACATACTGTTTAACAGTTTGAAAAGCGTGCGCGCGGAAAACGAGTGGGGCGAGTTGGGAAATCATTGAAACGAGCAAAGCCTAATACCAATCCTTCGTTCGTAACACTCCTTCCCATTGCCATTTTCTCTTTTTTTTACAGTTGTTTTTGGCTACTCGGAAAGTTTTACACGTGGTTGGCTGTTTTGCAAAAAGCTCCTCGTATTTGCACGAAATATCGCATATGTCCTCCAAATCCATGCCACCTGTTGTGATTTATTTGGAAAACCCCTCATTTCAGGAAAATACAATACGAAGAAGAAAAATTTTGCTTCTAGAGATAGCGCTGTAAACATAAAAAATGAAGGGGTTTTTATGGAAAAAACCGCATCTACCCCCACCCAAATCCTAACCCAGCAACTCCCCACCTCCTCCCCACTCGCGCCTCGTGCCGCCACCGTTATCCGCCCTCTCTTCGTCACCGCTGTCGTCGACGGCCTTCCCTTCACCGTCGCCGTCTCCCTCCTAACAACCATCATCACCGCCCTCCCCTCAAATCCGCCTCCGCTGCTAAGCCACTCGCGTCGGTGCTCGCCCTTCCCAGCCTAACGTGGGCTCACTCCCCGCTTGGCCCCACACTATCGTTCGTGCCGTCACCATCGCCCACGCCATCCAACTCCGTCGGAGGAGGGGCTCCCACTCCGTCCCCTCGGGCTCCGGCTCCGGTGACGAGAACAACGACAGTGGTGATGAGTCCACTACCCTGCTGCCGCTCACGCTGTTTTGGGATCTCACCGCTGCGCGCTACGCCCCCGGGGCGTCACCGAAGCCAGAGGAGGAGGCCGCCGCGCCGGGATTCTCCCTCATCATGCAGGCGTTCAAGACGCCACCCTGACGGCCATCTTCTCCTAGAAGTCAAATCTGCTCATTGTTGTGGTTACTGTCTCCATTGGAGGCTTGGTGGTCTCAATTCTTGACCAAACCATCAAACCAAAATGATGTGTGGTTCTTGATTGTAACTTAGGTATTACTCCCTCTGTCCTAGAATATAATAACTTTTACCCCTTAAGGTTTATCCCAAAATATAATAACTTCTTCACCAACATTCTCTTCCCAACTAATCATAACCCTCCATCATTCAATTTTCTCACCTACCTTCACTTCTCAACCAATCACAACCTTCTCCCATTTAATTTTACCTATTTTCTTAATACCTGTGTCCAACCCAAAAAAATCCTTATATTTTGGAACGGAGATAGTAGATTTTTCATAGGAAAAAAAACAAGCTCATGAACAAGGTGTTGGAATAAATGGGCTAGGTCCAATTTATTCACAATAAATTCCATTGGCCCACAATTAATACTATGAGGATTAATACCACCTTAAAAATTTAAGTGGAGAGATCTCAACTTAAATAGGGAGCTACTAGAGAGCCCCTGTTGACCGGTTGAGGGGGTGGGCGTGGCGAAGCGGCTGCTGCTCTCTCTCTCTCTTTATTTTGCAACAGAAGGGGATTGAATTGGTTGATCAATTCTGTATTAAACGAACGAATGAATTCTACGGATTGATTTCGTTGTTAACTACAGAATTGAATCGGGTTGATTTCGATTTGATTACTCCCAAACGTTACTCCTCGGGAAACTTTCCGTTCTTCTGTTCCTGCGCCAGCCACTACTTCCCCGGTTCTGATCACTTGCGCGCATGGGTGATCAGGACAAGCAGGCCTCTGTAACTCCATCCGCTTATGTACCTGCACGGGTAGGCGTGTAAGTGATCAAGTTTTTGGGGAGCGTCCTCCGGCGCGACTGCTCTGCATCGAAAGTCTTCTTCCTTTGCATCACGATGGCTTCCACCGGCACCGGCGCTACTAGAGTGAACGGCGACAGGAACAACGGCGCACCAGGAGGAGGGAACGGCGGGGCGACGGGAACAACGGCGCACCAGGAGGAGGGAACGGTGGCGCGCCAGGAGGGAACGACAACATCAACGGAGGCAATACTAATGCCTCAACATCCTCTGGAGCGTTTTCCGGGTATGTAGCATTTCTATCTCTAATGTTAAACATGTTTGTAGATGATATTCTTCTTGCTATTAGCATATTTATGTTTATCACCATGCTATCCTTAGGATCACTATCATATGTGAATATTGTTGATGTTTATGCTTATATTATCAAAAGCATGCTCATGTTTAATACCACCACTAGATCTTTGAATTATATACATGCCATGTGTAGTATCTAATTTTTTGGATTAAAATATTCCGATTTATGACCAAATATTCAACACAGGGCATATACATGGATGAGATTGGTGTGTGCAGTGTAGGATCCTCCTCTGCTGTTTTCTTTATCTTTTTCTGAATAATTGTTAGTTTGGCATGTGTCCGTACAGTTAACAAACAACAACAGAAAGCAATTTAGAGTGTGTTTTAATTTTGTTAAGCTGTGCTGCATGAGGTGGTGCAGCCAGAAATGGATTGTGAAGCACTGGTTTATGCTTGATGTAAAATTAAAATCCTGCATTGCATTTACTCTTTATTGTTCTTATGCAATGCAGCACTGCAGTGATACTACTGATAAGCTGATTTTCATTATTTTGTACTGCTACCCAGCCGTCTGTGTGTAATATTCACATACTGTGTATTGCAAATCTGCAATTCAAGAAAGCAATGCCGACTTAAGTTCTTGCACTGTGCCATCGAAATCTCTTGCACGGTTGATACTTCTCATACCTACTGTGCAGCTTAACTGTTACGATTGAGCTCTCTGATACTGATTCCTGATATAGCAGATTATACCGGTTTATCTTATGATTGACATGTCCTGCTGCATCTTGCATATGTTGTTCACCAGTTAACAATCATCTGCTTCCATCAGTTGCTCTGCCCAACTAATCTTGGATGGTTCATATTGTATTGCACTACCATGAGTCCAAGACTGTGTGTATAGTATAGCTGGTGAAGCACAGGTCTTCTACACTCTACATTGTGTAGACGTAATGGCATTCCCAGATTTCACCTTTGGTCCCAGCTGCACACTAGCAGGGGGGAGTTAGTGACTTGTTTGGTGTTTGCTTCACGGTACAACGCGTGATGAGACCATTTGCTTTTCTGCTGCTGCTTCTCCTCACGAGAGAATGAGTTGGCCTGTATACTTCTTCTCCTGGTGGTTCTGTTTTTTCCCCTGGATTTTCTTGATCTGTTCTTCCATTTGATGCCAAATTACCAACAGAATTTTGGAGAGGAAAGGGTTGATGGTGATATCACCTCCCCACATGTGATAGTATTGTCTCAATCATTAGCTCTACACTAATTTGCCGTTGTTTACCTATTGCTGAATGTAGTGCCATTATTTTTGTAAACATTGATGAATGCGCGCCGACGTCGGGTGCTTTGCTGAATGCCAAGACTGATAGTTTTGTTACTGTTTGTTATATACCAGAGTACTTAAGTTTATAGATTGCCAGCAATATAACACTTGGGGAAATCCACCTATTACAAAGTGTTTAATTATATATAATCTGTTATTAATCATCTATTGAAATCATGGTGTGTTTGTTTTAGAAAAAGGGATAAACGCAGCCTACATACACAGTCAATTGAAATCATGGTGTTAATTAATCTGCATTAACCTGTATGATCAGTTTTTCTAATAACAGGCGACATGGACCGGTGCTATGTGTATATAGTTTTTTGAGATCAGTTTTCCTATTCTCAAAGTCACATGAACTGGTGCTATGTGTATATAAGTTTTTGAGAGTTCCTTTGCTTAATGAAACTAAAGAGAACAATTTAAACAATAATAGCTTTTGATGATTAGTTTTGTTTAGACATTTCTGTGCGCGACGTGGCGTCGTGCAACCATTTCTAGTCCTAATCTAATGCGCGATCAATCGCTGCAATTTGCACGACGCGATCACTCTTTTCCTTTCCGTTTCTGGCCCAGGTGTTTTGCTGTCGGGGTTGGGCTTGGCCTGGTTGTTACTAGGTTGCGTTTTATTTTTTTCCCTCGCCCTTGTCAGAAGCGGAAGCAGGGTTTGCAGTACCGTGCTTATCACGGGGGCATGGTAAAAAGAAAACCACGGTAACCGTCTTAAATTCAAATAAATTTAAAAAATAATTTGAAATTGAATAAATTTTATATGGTTTCGTACGGTTTGTCATGGTTACCGTGGTTACCGCGTGGTAACCATGCTTACCGTCGGGGCGTGGTAACCCGGCCCCAACGGTTTGGGAAACCCTGCGGAAGCAGAAAAGTAATAGAAAGAGTTCGTTGCATTTTTGAACAGTGCGATTCGCTTTTCTCTCTCCCCTCTGTATCCACGATTCAATCCCAAATCCTCTTCTCCCTTTCCAACAGTTTAGATTTCTCCAGCGATTCTCTGATGAATTCGTCCAATGCAACGAGGTGTGTCTCCTCCTCTTTCTACAAATGTGTTCTCTTCTCGAGCATCGTCGCGTTTTCCCTCAGTCCTTGCTATTAGGTTTTTAATTTTTCGATTCGAAGCGATTTTCTGTTTCCCCGACGTAGCTCGATTTGATTTGATTGAACTCGGATCGAGCGGAGCACGTACTGCCGGCTGCAGCCCACGACGTCCATCATTGCGCCGTCGCCACTGCCTCCAACCACCGTCTCCTGCGGCACGTTACAGGCCTGCATCCTTGCCCTCACTGAGGCGGAGGGCAGCAGCTCCCCGCTGGTCGCCACGCGGGTCGCTGCACACGCACCTTGACGGACGTGTCCTCGCGCCTGTACTCTGAGTGGAGGAGCCTCTGCACGCCCTTGAATGGTGCGCCAGGTGCCACGGGGCCCCCGCAGCCACCACGTCGTCGGTCTGCACCGTCTTGCCGCTCCCGGGCTGCCACTCCGCCCTCGACCCGCCCGCCACGCACTCTATCTCCACCAGCCCCTGCCTCCTGCCTGTGCATTTTTGCTCTAGAGATTTTTGGTTTTTGGATCTATCCCATGCAGCTGCATTTTTATGGTGATTTTTGTTCGCGCGTACTACGTTCCCAATGAATGCCTAATCCTGCTTGCACGCACTTTTTTTCGTCATGAACTGTTTTACTCCACGCGGCCGCAATTTTGTGGCGATTTTTTTTTGATTCCCCTTTTTGGTTTCACTTTACATCAATAAATTATTTCACTTTACATCAATAAATTATGATCCCATGAAGTGGACATACCTATATAGATTTGAAAGAATAATTTGAACAACCATTAAGTACAGTAGTATGCAAGTGGAGTGGTGGTTTTCTCTATACCATGAAGGTATAATTATTTGTGATATTTGGCAATCTTATTAATCCCCTTATGCCAAAATATAGATCCGGTTATACTTACTCTTAAGTGATAATAGAAGCTAACTGTCGAAGATTGATGGAACAATCAACTTAACATTTCACTAAGAGAAAGTTGCAAAATATTAAACCTCCTGCATTTCACTAAGAGTACATATTGCATGTATGTAGCTTTGCAACTTATTCCCCATAGTCCTCTATAAGGATAAAACTATATTTATGTTTCACATGTAAATAAGTGTTTTAAATGCACAATCTCATATGTTACTTTATTCTCACAATCATAGTAGAATTTATGGGACGAGTATCAAGCATTGTGGTAATTTTATTACCATTGCTTTGCACATTAATGAAAATGTGACTGCGACATTGGAACTTGAAAATTTCAAGGGATGTCTTTCTTAGGGGCAGTATATATGCTAAATAATAATTATCATATTTAAGACATGGAACTATTTACCGAGAAGTAATCAATATGATCATTGTTATACAAATTTGCCTTGAAGGTCTTACCACTCAATTATTATTATGTTGATCCAAGTTGATTAACATTGCAAAATTAGATATTCAAGAAGAGTAGTCAATCTAGAAGATTATGTGATTAAGAAGATCACGTGTTGTATTCCCTTTTCCTCGATGAGCTTTACTAGAATGTTTCTCACCCAAGATTTTTAATGAGGCTGCGGGCACCCGGAAATCATACCGTCCAATGTAATTTGTGACCATCACATAATGTTGAATGAGTGGGATCCATACACGCATAAATAGCCACTCATATCTTAATGTGCCCATGATCACAAATTGACATCATTCGATATAAAATCCATAATGCCGAATAATGAGCAAAGGAGATATTGCTGGGACTCCGCATGCCAGTCAACTTCAGCCTGAGACATGCCCGTCAAACCACACGAAGGCGGCGACCAGATGTGTTACACATCTCAGGAGACTTGACTCAAAAAGCAAGAGCTCTACAACATCTCAAATGCTCAAAATTCATACTCGTGCTTAGCTAGTCCCCAGGAATGCGACTAGCCTCACACTTTCATCGCAAGCAATTAATCAACATAGCAAGTGCCATAATAGGGTTAAAGTGCAGCGAGGTACATGACACATAATAGGGTCCGAGGTCCCAACATACAACACATAAATATAGCAGCGGAAGTCTCAGATAGAGCTCATAAGCAAAAGATAAAACCGGTGGTGCCACAACCGCACTAGGGCAAACCAACCGGGCAAGAGCCAAGCTGCAAGAGATCACTCATCACCCTTGCTGCCCTTAGCAGAGCAATGACCACACAAGAAGCATAACTCATAACCGGTATCCTCACCTGAAACAGCGGCGCCGGGTTAAGTACAAGATTGTACTCGCAAGTCTTACCCAAAATTATATATATATAAGAGAGAGAGAAGTATGCAAGCTTTCTAGCCTATAGTGGGTCTCTAGGTTCAACATTTGCATAAAGCTAATTTTATTGAGCAATTAATGAGTAAAATAAGCAAGGACAAGCAAATCTAGCATCATTTTAATTTATGGACAGCAAGTATATAATTCTGAAATGTATAAGCAAATGAGCCCAAACGGCGCTCTCATCATCAACCATGGACTACCAAAGTCCATACCAACATGGCACAACATGCCAACACCACCATCAAACATAATCCCATCCATAATAATCCATATTTGATGCTAACATAACTGACTAACACATCAAGCATTGTTCATAACCGAGGACGCGGCTATTCGAATAGATTATACTCTGATCAGAGGTGTACAACTGGACCCACACGAAATGAACAAAGGTCAAATGCTACACACCCCGTCGAGTGCGGTACACAAATGATTCAAGCTCATTACATGCCCTTTCTTAGCCCCACCCCAACCACCTATACCACGCTGGGGTTCCCGACGACTCAGTCACGTGCGTGCGTGATGTGACCAAGGCGGGCGCGCCACGCGGGAGGCACCCCTGGCCAAACCTAGGCACCCGAGGCCCTCCAAAGGCTACCTACCTACGACTCTCCAGCGTGGTATAAATGATCACAGTAGAACTAGTAAGAACAAGCCGGTTCCAAATAAGGCATGTGGTAAGTACGTAGGGTGCTTGATTAGATGTCAAAATGTTCGGTCCTTAACGATCTAGACGGGGCTACTTGCATCAGGGGAAACCAACCTCCCATCATCGCCCTATCACCCGTCCAAGTCCAACATATTTCATCAACCATTATTTAGTGTAAGTGCTCAAGTTTTATGCCCAATAATGCAAGTTGTCTATATACCACAATTAATAGCACTGTCCATCCCTATAGTTCTATTAGCACTAAGCATGGCTAAGCATTAATGAATAAGACATCCCAAGTGATCCAAACCAGTGGCAATAGGGTATAAGGACAGCAATATCACAAGAACTAAATGCATAGATAGGTTCTACCCATACACCATAAACCGACAATATTAATATCTAGGCAATGCATGCATATATATACGTATAGATTGCAACCAAATCATTTTTAGAGAAAGCATAGGTTCTATATGCTTAGGTGCTTGCCTTGCTGCTGAGGGTAGTCACTATCCTCCTCTGGATATGGCTCGTTACTCTCTGGAATCTCCGAATCTATCGAAAAGAAGCAATATGCGAATAAGAGCCAAATAAACATGCACATGCAAAATGATCAATAAATTATGAAATAAATACAGTGGGTAGATCATATTTTAACTTGAATTTAGGTGAAGGAATCACCAGATTATCACTTATGGTTTGGGAGATATGAAAATGACAAGCTCTCAGGTGCTGAAAATAGCAGTTCTGTAAATATTAATATTTCCTTTAGTACATTACGAGTAACATGCATTTCAAACCAAGATTTCATAATAATGATCACTTTTTGAGTAAATACATCACTCAAAGGTCCTAAGAAAAATTATTTCACAGCTATATGTGTTGTCATTATTTATATATGGGTTTTACAAGTTAAAATCATGGGAATGCTAATTAAACTTCTAAACAAGATTTAAGAGGTAGTTTTGCCAAAAACAACTTCACGACAGCAAAGAGTACTAAAATATAAGCTCAACAAAAATGGTTTCACAATTTTAGTTTTTACCAATAATTTCTTACGAATTTATTAAGAGCTAGACCACACAAGGGATACCTATAGCTATTTATATTTTTACTTGGAAAACCAGTACAAAAGTTGGTCAATTTTATTTTACAACATTGAAGAGCTCAGTTTTATGAATCTATAGGAATTTGGTTCACTGAATTCGGAGTTCATATGAATTAGTTATGGATTTTTAAAGTTCATACCTCTTTCAGCTCAATAGCTAGCTCAGAAATCGATTTCTATTTTCACTCCCCTTTTCTCCAACTTCCACCGGACTTCGCTCACATGGCAGCAACCTGGACGTAGGGTCGTGCGAGGCTAAGGCCTCGGGCTGATGGCAAGAGACGTAGCAAGGCCTCAGGCTGACGGCAAGAGACGTTGCCTAGGGCTGCTTCAACCGAAATCAAAAGAGATGAACTCGGGTGAGTTGCAGCCACCTTCTAGCTGCAGCAATGGAGTGGACAACCTATAGAACGTTGCTATAGATGTTCAACATGGAGGGAATTCAAAAGAGGCACCATGGATGAAAAGGAAGCTCACCAAACGGAGGAAAACAAAATGCTGCTGCTGCAGCCCTGCAGGCTGAAACCACCACTCTCTTATTCCATCTCGATCTCTCTCAACTCTCCATGCATGTGCAAGATGTTGGGATGGATGGAAAGCTTGGATGATGGGGATTGTTGTGGTCTAACATGCAGGGATTGATCTTGGGCTATTGGATGGGATTTGGGGAGGAGAAGTGAGATGAGAGCTCAGCTTGAGGAAGAAAAGAAAGAACAAGTAGTGAAGATGAAAGGGGAGGAAGAAGAAGGAGTTTTCTCTGCCCCCCCTTAAGTCCTGAGGTGGGAGCACGCCCATGGGTGTGTTGTGGGGCTAAAGAGGCACCCAAGGTCAGTGACAAGTGGGCCCAAGTCGTGGCTGTCTTTGAGGGTGAGACAGGTGGGTGAAAAACTGAGTATAGATTCATTCTTGCAATTTCCAGGATTTATTTTCTTTCCCTCTCTTGGTAAATTCGATTTGACTAGTTAAAACTTGTTCAACAATTCAGGAATTTGGTGTGGTGATAGGTGTTGGTTTATAGGTTCCATTTTTCAAAGTTTCACACATAAATTCCAAGTATTTTAAATCTGGTGAAAAGATGAAATTGGTTAGGCTGAAAGTTATATTGAAATTTCAGGAGGTCAAAACGGAGAGCTAAAATTCCACAAAATTTATTTTTGTTGGTGATAAATAAACTAGTATTGAATAAATTATTAAACATGTATACTTCTGTTCAAGTTATTGTTCAAATAGAAGTGGTTTCAATTTTACCGATTAGAGTTAATTTTGTTATCGCATATGATCAATTTGCAATATAGTAAATATGCAATCTAAAGGACAACAATTGCACTTCTAAATACCTGGTTATGAGCCTAGGGCTGTTACAGAGGCAACAAGTTCAATACAACTAGAGTGTAGGATGAGACATGTATATAGTGTGGTATTCACTTAATGAGACATTTATATAGTGTGGTATTCACCCAAGAGGGAGTGTTGTGAAACCATCGGTCTTATGCCATGTGTGGGCTGGACCCACACGGCTTCATCTCCTGTGGTTCATTTGGTATATCTCCAGTTAGAGATACTAGTCGCTAACCCACGCGGTGCATGGGCTATTATTAAAAAAAAGTCATAAGCTAAATATGTTAGTTATTTTAATGAAACAATAGAGCATATATACCTATTATGATCTTAATTTCTAATTATTTTTCAAATTTAAAAATCAAATTAGCCAAATAGTGATCAAGGATTGGTGTGACTTCGTATTTATTAATTTTTATTTGGCTTTATTCAATCTTAAACAATTAAAAATCTAAGAGTCCATGGTTAACACATATTCTGGCTATGTATCTATGGTCATCATAATTGCATGGGCTACATTTGTACATAGCAAGGCATTTTATAACTTGTAGCTAAATTGTATGGTGTTAGAGTAAAACTTTTTAATCATATAAGTTTTTGTTAGAAATGCCACCAATATAGAAAGATGGGGTTAAAGTATTGCGTAGTGTGAACCCAATCTTAATTCATCATTTATTTTGGTATTATTAAGGATAACGATTAAAAATTGATACAAATAATAATTGCAATTTTGATGACAATTGCTGTGCCCATAATATATAACGATAATATACATTCACTGTAACACTGTCAAAATTAAATAAATATTTGGTGCACAATTATAAGATTTTGGCTCCTTTCGTTTCTGAACACAGATAATATATACCTTGGTTTTCATTAGCACATTTTTTAAACTGTTAAAACAGTGTATTTCATATGAAAAATATCTAAATATAAGTTGCTTTATAATATTAGATAAATCCATTTTTAAAGTTTAAAATAATTAAAACTCAATTAGTCATGCTCTAATTGTTTTTTTCATTTTATGTGACCATACTTAATCTTCATTTGACGCACTACCGAGCAGAGACTTAGTATACATAGCTAACTTGATCTCCATATTTCGATTTAGATTTGCATTAATCGATCTATATATCAAGTAATGTTAGCATTGGACGTTAGCTTAATTTATTACACTGTAAACTAAGTATGTATTTATCTAAAAAAATGTAAGGACTAACATCGGTGCCTAATATTTGGCCGAATCAGGTCAAGTTGATCCTATGTATCCATAACATTCAGCAAGACAATTGGCATGGACGATGGAAACGAATTGAAAAAAAAACAGACATGAAGTACATGTGGGTTAATCAATGGATTTTAATTGAAAGTACTTTGGTGTACATAATAGTAGATTTACTTACCAAGATTGGTTCGCCAAATTGTAAACTTGTGTTGGACCCGGTCAATCTGATTATTTGAACTAGGTGATTTCCCGTGCTTTGCTACGAAAATTACGAAGCAATCTTCAATATATTTTTTCTTTCAACAATCGAGCTAGGTGTAGAAAGGATATTGGTTATTAACAACAAATTAAACTGGTTTATCAAGTATATTTGGAGAGAGATAAATTCAGTAGATTTTGTAAGAGATTATAGATGAAATATTAGATTATTGGTCAAGACTTGTATTGCAAGAAGGAAGATAGAAAAAAATAATGAAATGCCAGGATTTATCAGTTTTAATCATGAAACAAATGATACATGTGCTTTGATGCGAAATATATTGATAGGTATATGTTTTAAGTACTATAAAAATAATAAATAGATATGTTGAAATATTAATGGTAGAAATGATATGAGTGATGATGATAGAATATACTTGCATATTGATTTGTAGAATCCTATAGATTATACATTATGTTATATGCTGGTATGAGATTTGACATGTAATTATTGTTAATGAATGATGATGTGACATGGTTAAATGTTAAGCTTTATATTTAGTGGACTATAATTTATTTAATTTTATAGAAGGTATGAATTCACATAGCAGCACAACATACATGCATGTTTGGATGCGTGAAGGATAAAGGCCGCCCCAAGAAAACTTCAAATTGATCGCATATGCCGCTGCTAGCCTGCTACCAAGCATGTCCATGCCTCCAGATAGCTCCGTCTATGCAAAGGTGTGTTGTTGTATGTGTAGCTGCCTTTGTGTGTATAGTATGTCCCGGTCAACTGCACACTCGCCGCCGCCGATCCAGATGGACACATCGTGTCAGAACCCACAAAGGAGGTCATCTTGGCCGCCGTCTTAGTTTTGGGATAGGTCTCGTACGTGTTATTTTGTACGTGAGATACGTATGCTGATTATCTCAATGAAGCATATTAGATTGGTGTCTTTTTTTTTTTTCTTCCGATCATCCTGATCCTCTTCCTCTACTTTCAATCTTCTCTTTTTTCTCCTCTTTTTGTTTTTCGGTATTGGTAAAAATTTGCCGCCATAATTTGTAACTGATTTCAATCACATCTAGGACCAACCATTGGATAGGCTTGCATCCGTACATCCATATAACGTCATCATAGACATATGTATCCCTCCACTTCTTATTCTTTCATGTTTTTTCTTCTTTACTTGTTAATCAACGCTATTTTGATATATAATTAACGTCAGTAATTAATAATTCGTAGCCTGACACCTCATACACAGTTAATATTAACATAATTACAATGTAATTTTTAAAATTTACAGTGTATTTTTAAAAGTTACAATATAATTATAATATAGTTATAGTGTAAGTGTATGTAATTTACATTTGACTGTTTTTTGATAAAATTTGTGGCACATAAATATAGGTAGTACCTTCTTTTTTTTTCTTTTTTTCTCTTTCAAATTTTTTTCCTCATAAATATTTTTCTTTTGAAGTTATCATCGTTTAAGGTATGTATGCGGTAAGTTTGTTGCTTTGCAAATGCTTTTCATCTACAGTTAAAAAACTTTCACTAATTGAATAATCAAAATTTCAATCTTTGGTCGACGAGGTATAGCACAATACACATGCGTCAACTTATGGAATAACCACCTGACTAATTTATGAGGCTATAGAAAGGTGTATATAAGGAATTCTTCGTGTCACGCATGAAGCGAACGCAACCAAATTCAATGTTATATATGATTTTTGACTTTGTTTTGTCATTATTTTGTTTGTCTTGTTTCAATTTGTCGTTTAAATTGGTAGAGTTTTTATCAATCATCAAAATTGTCTTTACCTATTGCAACGCACAGATATTTTTGCTAGTTGATCTATTAATTAAAAGCTATTCACATGATCTATGATCATGATGATACGATCAACCTAATCAATGGTTAGAACTTTCTAATTAATGTGAGAGCGTGTAGAAAGTGTCCAATTAGTTTTTAAATATAGATTAATACTAGAAATAGTACCCGTGCGTTGCAACGGGAAAAATCTAAACTCATGTTAAACGTTACATGAATTTGAAAATTATATATTTTTGTGATCTATGTTAAGGACCATGTTGGAAATTTGTACACCTTATTTACATTTGTGTCATTAAAATAATGGCATGAAATTACACTCAACTTTGTTTAGAAAAATAATTCTGCACCATAAAAAAATATTTAACTAAACTTATCTTGATTTTCAGTAATTTTTTATAATGGCTCAAATAGTGCTAAAACTAATTTAATAAATAGAAAAACAATTTAACATGGCTGGGAAATGAAGAATGTAATTCGACTCATAATTGAAAATACGGGCCGTGAAAGCGAGCCGGTCAAATTTTTCTCTGATTCTTGTTTTTATTGAATCTGATCTGATTTCGTCTGTTTATTACGGAGTAGTAATTAGGAATCGGGTTCCTTGCGTAAACTGGGAATTGGCCTTGTGGGTCTAGTCCTTCTTTCCTCGTGGGCTCGATCAACAAAGCAGAATCCGTGGAACAGCCCACAGTGGTTTGGAACCATCCGATTTTGTGTCTGTTTTCGAATTAGAAGCCCACAGTGGCTGTTGGCTACGTAAGAAAATTATGTGAGGATGAAAAGCGATGCGGACAGAGTCGAAGTGACAGACGACGATGGAAAAAAACCCGTACGGACAAAATTTTGATGAGTACGTACGGACGAAATTTTGATGAGTACGGAATTATCGTAAAAATAAAGATAGATATAGATATGTCGAGATTATGGGTATCGGATACCCTCATGGCTGGCTTATCCGACTTACTATAGGGGATAGGTTGCGCTCCATGATTAGGTAACGGCCCATGGTCTATAGTTAATAAGATTGAGGAGTCCGGTTTAGAATAGAATAGGTCTCCGACTTGTAAACCCGCCCTCCGAGACTATATAAGGAGGGTAGGGCGTCCCGCATATAGAAAAAATACACGGACAAACAGAGAACTTGCGAGAGCCCCTATTGAAAGACATCGTGAGATCAATAAACCACTCGGCGGATCGAATCCCCGAAACAGGAGTAGGGTATTACCTCTCATTAGAGAGGGCCTGAACCTGTCTAAACCTTTGTCCCGACTAACCCATTGTATTTGGCACTTGACTGCTACTTTCAATTTCTATTGCCGAAACCAAGTTTCGACAGTTGGCGCGCCAGGTAGGGGCTCCGCGTCAAGTTCTTCCTCGGCGTCTCGCCGACAAGCGCAATGGGATCTCAATGGGATCTCCATCAAGCTTCGCCGACTTCGTCTTTGCTCCTGGGCAGGCGCTTTGCTTCGGCGGACTCGACTTCGTCACCGACAAGTTCGGTAAGCTCTCTCTTCTCGACTCGGATTCGAACCAGTCGGGGAGGGAAAATTCCTTGGCGCCGCTCGGGTTACCGGACGACGCTAAAATCTATCATAATCTCCTATTTTCCGAGTTGGATCCGATCCACTCGGGAGAATCTTCTGAATCTTCTGAGTCTTCATCGCCTTCGTGCTGTCCCCCGGCCTTACGAGAGGTCGCGGTCATACTCGAACGACTCGGATCGTACTCATCCACGGACATTGACGAACATATGAGCTCCACCGACTTCGACGACCTCTACGACATCTCCACAGATGAAATCAACAGCTACGACGCAGAAAAAGACTACTACGATCCGGACCTTCTCGACGTTCTCATGGCCGAAGTAGCTGAGACCGACTCGGCCGTGGCCTGGAGGATCGCGGAGGAGGAACGGGCTAAGCTTGAGCAAGAGCGCAAGCGCGTGGAGGAAGAACGAGCCAAGCTAGAGCTAGAGCGCAAGCGCGCTGAGGAGGAGAATAAGCGCAAGGAGGAGGAGGAGCTCAGGAAGAAACAAGAAACCGACAAAAAGAAACGAGACCTGAGGGCGACCGGGCGCTCAGCCCGCGAGGCCATAATGCAGACACGAGTCGACAACGCCAATATCTTTCAGACGCCTCAACAGAACTCCGTCGCTGCCCTCACCCTCATTGATACCGTCATCGAAGCGGCGCCGGCTGCGGTGACGCCGCTCCTGGACAAGATCAAGACCATCGTCGCGGCTACGACCAACGGCCATCCTTCCAGCTCCGCACGAAGGCCGACCGAGTCCGTTGCAGAAACACCCGACAGAAGCCAACTGCCGCCGCTGCGGTCCAAGGATTACAAGAGACCCGAGCAAAGCAAGACACCAGTTAGATCTAAAGACCCCCGCCACGAGGCAGTATGGAGGCCATGAGGCCAAACGGCTGACTCTCACGAGAGAAAACACAGCCGACAACCCATCCACGACCGGAATCGTCGTCACAACAACTCCAACTATCAAAGCAGCCCGTGAAGGCCCCCGCCGAGTGATCTGCGGGAGGTACTCGACCGACGCTACCAGGAACGTGAACGGCGCTCTTCTGAGGACAGAAGGAAATCACCCAACGATTACGACGATGGAGTGCTCGCTTTCACCAGGAACCTGCGTCAAGTGGACTGGCCGAGTGGTTTTAAACCTACCGGGATTGATAAGTACGACGGCAAGACCGACCCCGAGTCCTGGCTAACTATGTACACCCTTGCCATCCGCGCAGCAGGAGGAGGCAGCAAGGCTATGGCCAATTACCTACCCGTCGCTCTTGCCGACTCAGCCAGGAACTGGCTCACGAGTTTGCCAAGAGGCTCAATTGACTCGTGGAGTGAATTTCGGGACCACTTCATCGCCAACTTCCAGGGTACTTTCGAAAGACCTGGGACCCACTTTGACCTCTACAACGTCATCCAGAAGCCGGACGAGTCGCTGAAGGACTACATTCGACGCTTTTCGGAGAAACAGAACAAGATTCCCAACATCACTGATGACGTCATCATCGCTGCTTTTCAGAAAGGTGTCCGCGACGAGTTGCTTATCGGCAAGTTTGGGCGCAAGCCACCGAAGACGGTCAAGCAAATGTTCGAGACGGCAAACTCCTACGCCAAGTCTGATGACGCCATCAAAGCCTCGCGACAAGACCGGCACGACAAGAGGGACGACAAGCCATCCGGAAGCAGCTGGCGTCCTAAGAAGGACAACGGCAACAACAACGAGGGCCAAAAGGATCGCAAGCGTAAGCCCGAGGATCTGGTCGCCACGACATCGAACTACTAGCAACAGCGTCCCCGAGTCGCCGCCTACGACAAAATCATGAACGCTCAGTGCACGCACCATCCAAACCACAAGCATGCAGCAAAGGATTGCTTCATCTACAAACAGTACGCGGCACAACTACGACAAAAGCCGGCTGACGAAGCCGACCCGTCGGGCACCAAGAGGAACGACCCGGCTAGTAGCACGGAGCCTTTTCAAGACCCGGTGGGCGAGCTAAATCACATCTTCGGGGGGCCGCAGGCGTATGAGTCCAAGAGGAAGCAAAAGCTGACTGATCGAGAAGTCAATGCCGCGCAACCTGAAGTCCCACATTATCTATGATGGTCGGAGGTGGCTATCACGTTTAACCGCTCGGATCACCCGGACCGAGTGGTTCACCCGGGGCGGTATCCCCTGGTACTAGACCCGGTGGTTCGTAATATCAAACTCAAGCGCGTCCTCATCGATGGCGGCAGCGCTCTCAACATTCTATTCGCCAAAACGCTTGACGAGATGCAGATTCCAACATCCGAGTTGAAGCTGAGTTCAGCCCCCTTCCATGGAGTCATCCCAGGGCTATCATCTACGCCACTCGGGCATATCACCCTTCCAGTCACTTTCGGAGTTCGGGAGAACTTTCGGACGGAGAACATAACTTTTGAGGTTGCCGACTTCGAAGCGGCCTACCATGCGATCATCGAAAGACCTGCGCTCGCTAAGTTCATGGCGGTACCACATTATACCTACCTCATCATGAAGATGCCCGGGCCCCACGGAGTTATCACCCTGCGCAGCGATTTCAAGTAAGCCTTTACCTGCGACAGAGAAAGCTGCGATATGGCCCAAACTCGTGAGAGATTACACGGCCAGCAAGAAGTCCGACTAGCCGCATCGACATCCGGAGAAGGAGAAGTCCCTGCGAAGAAGATAGCCAAGTCGGGAGAAGGCAATGCCAAGACTAAAAGAATTCCCCTTGACCCATCTGATCCCTCTAATACTGCTGTAATAGGCGCAGAGCTAGATCCTAAATAGGAAAGCGCGCTCGTCACCTTCCTTCAGAATCATAAAGATATTTTTGCTTGGAAACCATCTGACATGCTGGGTATTCCTAGGGAGGTGATCGAGCACTCTTTAAACGTCAAAGATGACGCTAAACCTATAAAACAACGATTGCGCTGTTTCGCTCAGGATAGGAAAGATGCCATCAAGGAGGAACTTGCCAGGCTCTTAGCTGTCGGGTTTATCAAAGAGGTTTACCATCCCGACTGGCTAGCTAACCCAGTTCTTGTTCGGAAGAAGACAGGGCAATGGCGCATGTGCGTGGACTATACCGACCTCAACAAAGCCTGCCCTAAAGATCCGTTCGGACTGCCTCGAATAGACCAAGTCGTCGACTCCACTGCCGGCTGCGAGCTTCTGAGCTTTTTGGATTGTTACTCGGGTTACCACTAGATCAGCTTGAAGGAATCCGACTGCCTGAAGACTTCATTCATTACCCCGTTTGGGGCCTATTGCTACATCACGATGCCTTTCGGCCTAAAGAACGCCGGAGCCACCTATCAACGCATGATCCAACGATGTCTTCAGACTCAGATCGGGAGAAACGTGGAAGCCTATGTCGATGATGTCGTCATCAAGACCAAGCAGAAGGAAGACCTAATTGCCGACTTAGAAGAAACCTTCGCTAATATTCGGGCCTTCAGAATGAAGTTGAACCCGGAAAAATACACCTTCGGAGTGCCGTCTGGCAAGCTGCTTGGTTTTATGGTGTCTCATCGTGGTATTGAGGCGAATCTAGAAAAGATCAACGCTATCCGGAGCATGAAGCCCCCGAGTACTCAGAAGGACGTCCAGAAGCTCACCGGCTGCATGGCGGCATTGAGCCGTTTTGTCTCCAGACTCGGCGAACGAGGTATGTCCTTTTTCAGGTTACTGAAGAAGACCGATGATTTTCAATGGACCACCGAGGCCCAGAAAGCTTTCGAAGATTTCAAGGAGTTCCTCACGACACCACCCGTGTTGGCGTCACCACACCCTCAAGAACCTCTGTTGCTCTATGTCTCCGCAACTCACCAGGTGGTCAGCACGGTATTGGTCGTCGAGCGTGAGGAAGAAGGCCGAGCCCAGAAGATTCAAAGGTCAATCTACTTTGTTAGCGAGGTGCTGGCAGGAGCCAAAACCCGCTACCCTCAGGTGCAAAAGCTATTATATGGAGTCTTAATCACTGCTAGGAAGTTAGCCCATTATTTTCAGGGTCACTCGGTCACCGTCGTCACGTCCTTTCCACTCGGCGATGTCATCCACAACCGGGAGGTTACTGGGCGCATCACGAAGTGGGCACTGGAGTTGATGCCACTGGACATAGCTTTCAAGGCGAGGACGTCTATAAAGTCTCAAGTCCTGGCGGATTTCGTAGCCGAGTGGACCGAACAACAAGAAGATGTACCTAGAGAAGATTTGCAGTATTGGACCATGCACTGTGACGGATCCAAAAGAATCACCGGCTTGGGAGCAGGAGTCGTGCTGATTTCCCTGACTGGGGAGAGACTACGGTATGTCCTTCACATCCACTTTCCCGCTTCACATAATGTCACAGAGTATGAAGCCCTCCTTCACGGTCTACGACTTGCTGTTTCACTCGGGATACGACGAATGATTGTGCGAGGAGATTCCCAGTTGGTGGTTAACCAGGTAATGAAGGACTGGTCCTGTTTAAATGAGACCATGGAGGCCTACCGACAGGAAGTTCGCAAGCTTGAAGACAAGTTTGACGGATTGGAGTTATCCCATGTCTTGAGACATAATAACGAAGCGGCAGATCAGTTGGCACAGTTTGGGTCCAAGCGCGAAGCAGCCTCGACTGACGCTTTTGTGGAACATCTCTATGAGCCGACTGTTGCCAAAGCACTAACCTCCGATGAAGGAGTTACCAGCCAGGTCGCCATGCTCGACGCTGATTGGAGGACACCGTTCATCAAGTTTTTAACTCAGCAAGAGCTGCCGGGTGACCGGGATGATGCGGAACGAGTCCGACGTCGCAGTCAAGGATATGTCATGGTTGACTCAGAGCTATACAAGAGAAGCCCCCTCTGGAGTTTTGATGAGATGCGTCACGCCAGAGGAAGGACAACAACTATTGCAAGATATTCACTCGGGCATCTGCGGCAATCACGCCGCGGCGCGCACTCTGGTGGGTAAGGCTTATAGACAAGGATTCTTCTGGCTCACGGCAGTCATCGATGCAGACAAGGTAGTTCGCACGTGTGAAGGTTGTCAATTCTTCGCTCGGCAGAGCCACGTTCCAGCTCAAGATCTTCTAACAATTCCCTTATCATGGCCTTTCGCCGTGTGGGGCTTGGACATGGTGGGTCCGTTCAAGAAGGCGCCAGGAGGATTCACACATCTATTCGTCGCGGTTGATAAGTTTTCCAAGTGGATCGAGGCTAAGCCGGTTGCTACGATAACTGCGGATAAGGCGCGAGACTTTATTCTAAACATCGTGCATCGGTTTGGTGTCCCGAACAGAATTATAACTGACAATGGGACTCAATTTACTGGAGGCGTTTTTAAGGAGTTCTGCGAAGACTTCGGTATTAAGATTTGCTATGCATCGGTGGCGCATCCTAAGAGCAATGGACAGGTTGAACGAGCTAATGGTATGGTTCTTCAAGGTATCAAAGCCCGGGTATTTGACAGACTACGACCGTACGCCGGAAGATGGGCTACCGGCCAATCTCCCTTCTTCTTGGTTTACGGAGCAGAAGCAATGTTGCTGAGTGAGATGGAATACGAGTCTTTCCGAGTCCGTAGCTTCGACGACGAACGTTACGACCAAGACAGAATTGATGATCTCACCCGACTGGAAGAAGCCCGTGAAGCCGCATTGATTCAGTCGGCACGGTATCTTCAAGGACTTCGGCGCTACCATAACTGCAATGTTCAGTTGCGAGCCTTCATTGTTGGAGACATGGTTTTGCGCAAGATTTGAACTACAAAAGATCGCCACAAGCTGTCTCCACTATGGGAAGGGCCCTACATAATAGCTGAGGTGACTCGGCCAGGAGCATATCGTCTAAAACGTGAAGATGGGACCATGGTGGAGAACTCCTGGAATATTGAGCATCTTCGTCGATATTATACTTAGGCATTTTTGTCTCTATGTTCTTCTCGACTGCCAACTTCAAGCAGGATGACCTCTTGGGTTGTCAGTCGGGGGCTATACGTATACCATTAAAGTATTATTTTCTTCAACTTGTTCATATTTAGTTTATCATTGTTTAGTGTTTTGGTTCGAGTCCAATAGATAAGGACTGAGAATTTTTTGATGGCCTAATCAAGCTTAGGCTTGGTGACAGTCGGACGAAAATTCTTAAGAAATTACCTATGAAGACTCGGATCAGGACATTAACATAAATAGGCTATATATTTACAAGTCAACATTACAACAAGTTATATACAACAAGACAGTTATTTCTGGAAGTTTTCGGCTACATCTGCAGCTACCTTCTTCACCGACTCCTGTGCTTCACTTATGAGCTCTAGGGCTCGCTCATCTGAGGTACCAGCTGCGAAGCCTTCTCCGACAGAGTCTACATCTACTCGGGGATAGAGTGACTTCGTCTGCGCAAGAGCGAAGCTTGCACCCATGACGGCCGCATCAGAGATATTTTCCATATATTTAGCCGGGGCCATCCTGAGTTTGTCAAAGACTTCAACAACATCCAAGAAGCTTGTCCCGAGTCCGTTCTTATATAGTGCTGACAAGATCGGCGTGGCAGCATTGGCAATGTCATCCCTTACACTTTCTGCCCTCCGGACTCTCTCGGCGAAGACATCAAATTGTGTTTGGGATTTGACCTTATAAGCTACAAGAGGGATATGACTACATAAATATTCAAGACCAAGCAAGTTGCAGAGTGCCATCTTAAAAGGCTTACCTTCGAATTCTTCCAGAATTTTCTCATTGTCAGACTCCAGCTTGGCTTTACTGGTGCTTGTTTTCTTCAGCTGGGTCTTAAGAGAGTCAATTTCGGACACATTTGCTGCAGCATGAAAGTTTGCAAGCATCAGGATCAAACATATTATATGCACGGATAGAGCAAGTATAAAAGGTGGTTTGGCTTACCCCCGATTGAGCCACGGAGTTCCAGGTTTTCATCCCGAAGCTTCGCGATCTCCGCTCGCAAGACGACCTCTCGAGCTGCGGCTTCTTCTCTGGCGGCCTTGAGGTCTTGATGAACGTTTTCCAGAGAATTTACATGGGGGACCAACTTCTCGAGAGTGTCTGATTTGGCCATTGAGCGACAATATATTCTCTGCATAAGGGGATGAAGATAGTCAACCACATTAGACGATGATGACAAGACAAAGAAGAGATACACTTACATTCATTAGCCGGGTCGCTTCGTTGAGGCTGGCCACGAGCATGTCGCGTTCTTCATTTTCCTTTTGCTTATTCAGCACGATGCCTTGCTTCACACCGTCGGCATCGCGCCACTCGATCTTGATAGGAGGGACCGAGTCAGTTGAAGACTTCAGTCGGGAGATTTCCTCCTCTTCGGCTGATTGATCTAGAGAAGATGAATGATGAAAGAAGAAGAAATATGATGAAGACAAGAATCTGGCGATTATTGAGAGGTTTTACCTATTTTGGGAGCCGGATCCTCGGATGGTGCTTTTTGACTGCGCGGGCCCTGTGGATTTTCGTCCCGTTGGTTTCCAGTCGGGGCATCTTGACTGACAGTCGGGGGCTGTTCTTCTTCGACCGACTGGTTTCCAGCTGGGAAGACTTGGCTGGCAGTCGGGGGCTTGGCCTTAGGAGCGTTTTTGCCTAAGGATTCTGCCCCAGGAGCATCTTCACTCGCGACGGGGTCTTGTGTTTTTGGTTCTGCAGGCCTTGGCTTTTCTGACGCTGCAGGTGGATTGATGGCTTCAGCCCGCCCGGTGGGATCAATATCTTGAGGTTTCCTGCAAGAAAGAAGATAAAGACAATTGAGTTGGAGGTGAAAAAGATTTTTAACCAAAGGCTGATTCTGGTTATGTGGGATACCTATTGGAGCTCCTAATTTTAGGAGTGGACCTGGCTGTTGGTTTCGGAGGACTTATGTTAGATTGTGGAATCTGGACTTCTTCGTCATCCGAGTCATCAACGACCAGTCTCCTTTTACTCGCTCGCCTGTTAATATCTTCGTCAGCGGCAGCCCTCTTCTCTTGAGGCTCAACCTTGATTTTGGGGCCGCCGGTTGGTTTTTTGGCAGCAGGCCGAGTTGGCATATCGTCATGATACACCTTGTATGGCTTGGAAATAATAAGAGCGTTTGCCTGCAAGTAGAGTTTTTGAGATATATTGAAGGATGTGTGCAAGATTGAAGGAGTTTTGAAGAGCCGAGTCGACTTACCGGAGGAGGAGGTCGGAATAAGTTGAACGGAGGAACCGGCATCTTGTGGCTGCGATCTACTGTTATTCCAGAGGAGAAGATCTTGTACATGCGAGTGCACAAGGCCTGGTAACTCAGAGCATCGCGGTCCTCCCGATTGGGGTCGCTTTCACCCTCATACTCGAACGCTGGCTTGGATCTCTCCTTGATGGGAGCCAGCCGGTTCTTGATAGTGCCGGGTAATTTGTTCTCCTTGGAGGCCTTTCTTCTTCATTTCAAGAATGTTAGCCAGGAGGTTATTCGCTTCTACCCAATCTTGGTTCTCCGGCATTGCGCTCTAGTTGGCTCTTTGGATCGGTGGAAGGCCGACGAAGTCGGGCAAACTGGGATGAGGGTTCGAGATATAGAACCAGTTTGCATGCCAGCCCTTGTTGGAGGATTTCAAGGGGAGAGAGAAGTAATCTCTACGAAGAGTTCCGCGAAGTTGAAAGCCAGCCCCACCGACAACGCAAGGGTCATCTTTGTTTGGGTGTAGCTTGACATAGAACATGCGGCGAAAAAGATTGAAATGGGGGGAGGATGCCTAAGAAAGCTTCACATACATGAATGAAGATTGCGATGCGGAGGATAGAATTGGGATTCAAGTGATAGATTTGAAGGCCGTAGTATTCGAGAATACCACGGAAGAAATCGGAAGTGGGGAGACCAAATCTGCAATAGAAAAAAGAGGTGAAGACCACAATCTCACCAGTGTTTGGAGTAGGGAACTCCTCGCCGGCCGCCGGACGCCAGCCGATGATTTCTTTGGGCGGAAGAACTCTGTTCTTCACCATTTCCCGCAAGGTCGACTCTTTCACATCCGAGGTAGCCCATTGGTCGAAAGGAATTTCTCTCTCTTCCGCCATGGATGCGAGTTGAGTGGAGTTGGATCTAGCGCAGGAAATGGGGATTTTTTGAGGGGATGTTGGAGGCTGGGTGCGGATGATGGATTGTGGTGGAACTTGAGTTCTTTGATGAATGATTTTGCGTGAGCACGAGTTCTCGAATTCCTTAGCGCGGCTGATGAACAGGAGCGCGAAAAGGGGAAAAATTTCGGGAAGATGAAGCGGCCGGGACGACGCTGGCGCTTTGAGAAAGATTTTAGGGTTTTTTGCTGGGTTTTCTCGTATTTAGGCCGAGCCCATGAGAAACTTGTGGCCCATCTTATGAGTACGGCTTGACATAAGTCCATGAGGGCTTAAGCAAATTTGCTCTGGCAATATGCGTATGTCTCATTACCCGATGACTTTAAAATCCTTCCATACAACAGTTACACAACTTGTTGAAGGTTGGTACGATGCAACTTGGAAGGTGACAAACAGTAAGGTTTTTTATAACTGTCCTGGTAACTTTTTTATAGGTTGCAGGAGCTGTTTGGTTTTTACAAAGCATTTGATTTTTTATTTATCAATGCTGATTTGCCACCTTGGTGTGCTCTTTTTATCAAGACCAATATTATGGCAAGAGCTATTTGATATTTTGGTCGTATTTTTCAGATGACTGATAAATTTATTAACTCATATTTTCTATTCATGAGAATTGATTGAGTTGTATGTTCCGGGACGACTCGGGCACAACGACTCGGATAAGCATGAGCTTGCCGAGTGCTTGGATTCATTATACACTATGCCTTGATTATAAGGTTATGTGTTATATGATTTTTTATGATTGCTTTAGGCTTAGGCTAGGCATTTATTTAACTCAGGAGAGTATAATTAATATAGTTCTTGACTATATGCTTAGTTTATTTAACTAAACACATAGTCGGGGGCTACACCTAATTAGGTGCATCATTCGATGCACCTAAATTTTTATGTTTGAAATTTTTTGAATTGATTTCAGCCCTTCACAGTCTTTCTTGGATGCTGAAGCACTCGGGAGAATCAGGCAGAGATGATGGAGGCACTCGGCAATGGAAGCACTCGGCTAAGAAGTCACTTGGCCGCGTGTTATTCAAGTTCGAGACAAAGTTATCTCATCGACTGCGAAGGTCTCGGGGGCTACTGTAGAGATTATGGGTACCGGATACCCTCACGGCTGGCTTATCCGACTTACCATAGGGGATGGGTTGCGCTCCATGATTATGTAAACCTGCTATAACTTGGGTATTACGTTACCATTGAGATAAGGTAACGGCTCATGGTCTATAGTTGGTAAGATTGAGGAGTCCGGCTTAGAATAGAATAGGTCTCCGACTTGTAAACCCGCCCTCCGAGACTATATAAGCAGGGTAGGGCGTCCCTTGAGGGGCATATAGAAAAAATACACGGACAAACAGAGAACTTACGAGAGCCCCTATTGAAAGAGATTGTGAGATCAATAAACCACTCGGCGGATCGAATCCCCGAAACAGGAGTAGGGTATTACCTCTCTTTAGAGAGGATCTGAACCTGTCTAAACCTTTGTCCCGACTAACCCATTGTGTTTGGCACTTGACTGCTACCCCCAATTTCTATTGCTGAAACCAAGTTTCGATAAGATAGATAGACTCATACCAAATACATGAAAACTTATCCTAATAAAACTATCCTCATATATATACGGAGAGAGGGGTAGAGAGATTGATGATATATCCACATATGAATAAACAATAATCTGTGATGCCTCTCATGGTCCCTCTACTGTGTATGAGATCAGATCGTCGTCGTCTACTCCGGATCAGCGATAGCCATTAGTTATTTAACACACTTTTCTCACTTTTCTTCAACTGACCGATCGATCAGCTTCCGGTAACGTATTCACACTTGCTCCTCGCCGGCCACTTACGTTTAAATAGGCTCATCGTCATCGTTCTGCCCCTCTCATGTTTAAATAAGTCTCGTCGCTCGCGGGTGGCCCAATGAGCGCTATCTTCACCCGGCCGGTCATGCGCTGATGAGTGCCAACCATTGATTTTTCTTGCCAGCAAAATTAATACGTACTCTAAATGGGGAGTTATAATTAATAAAGACTTTTTTCGTTTCATATTATAAATCGTTGGACTTTTTCTAGTTTAAGTTTGATCAAATACATAGAAAAATATAGTAATATTTTCAACACAAAATAAACATATTATTAAAATATATTCAATGTTAGATTTAATAAACTAATTTAATATTTAAAATATTATTAAATTTTTCTATAAACTTGATCAAATTTAATAAAGTCTGAAAAAAATTTAAATGACTCGTAATATGAAACGAAGGGAGTTTCTGACTGCGATCCGTACGTGTTGAAACGAGTGTAATTAATGACAAACAAAAACGTCATTGTACCAACATCTAACAAAAATCCCTGTCCTGATGATCTCGCATCCGGTCAAGACTACGCGTTACCGTGACCAGAACGGCACCACGAAAACACGAATTAAGGCGAGTAGGCGACAAGGCATCGAACCCCGATCGGGTTGCTGCACATTCTGGCTGGCGTACGTAATTCTGTTTGCCACATATTTTTTTTCTCCCCAAGACGCGGGAAATTCTGCCCATGCTAACAGCAGCAAGCTACGAGCAAAGCAACACGCCACGGCAACTCGGCTTCGGCTATGGCCATGGCCGGCCATCACCGAAGCTCAAAGCTACACCTCCTCCTCTTCTGCTGCACCACCCTACGCGCCGCAGCGCTCTCTTTTAACTATCATTTCTCTACGGCGTCAGGCGCCGCCGCGAAGAACTTCGTGTTCATGGGAGACGCGGCCCACGCCGGCGACCGGATCAACCTCACGAACCTGGGCGTCTGGACAGCCGGACGCCTGGCGCACCGGCAGCTCGTGCGGCTCTGGGACGACGACGACGGAGGCGGCGGCGGGACGACCACCAGCTTCACCACCGCCTTCTCCTTCGCCATCGGCCGCAACTCCACGAACCAGCCGGCGGACGGCATGGCCTTCTTCGTCGGGCTTCCCCGCGACAACCTGCCGCCGCACTCGGACGGTGCTTTCTTCGGGCTACTGTCCAACAACTACTTCGGCCCCTACGGCTCGCCGCGGACAGTCGGCGTCGAGTTCGACACCTTCAACAACCCGATGTGGGACCCCGAGGGCACCGTTGATCACATCGGCATCGACGTCAACACCGTCACGTCCAAGAACGCCACCGCGATGCCGACGTTGAGCCTCCTCGCCGGCGTCATGCGGGTCGAGATCAGGTACGACGCCGCCTCGGCGAGGATGGCGGTCACCCTCCGTACGCTCGACGGAATGAACTACAGTGTGGAGGCGGCGGTGGACCTCAGAGGCGCCGGCTTGCCGCAGGACGCGGCCGT
The DNA here is from genome assembly GCA_008326285.1 of Oryza officinalis. Lineage (NCBI taxonomy): Eukaryota > Viridiplantae > Streptophyta > Magnoliopsida > Poales > Poaceae > Oryza > Oryza officinalis. Next base: position 18,133,544 of record BDMV01000008.1, read on the forward strand.
GGGGTTCTCGGCGGCCACGGGGGACCTTGTCGAGTCGCACCAGCTCCTCTCTTGGTCGTTCAACTCAACAGGTATATACTGCCGCAGGTTTTTCTAGCAATCTGTATACTAATTACGAGACTTTAATTAATATAATTGAAAATAAGAGTAAGTGTGTGACTTTCAGCATCAAGTAATTATTAAGGAATAAGAATAGTAACATTTTGATGAAAAGTCATATACCAAAACATGTCTTTCATTCAGCAACAATTATATATGGATAAATTTTTGCCATGTGTGAGCTTAAAATTTGTGCTATCAAACTATCACTACCAGAAACTCAACTAGTCCTGACAGCCCAAAACCGTCAGGAAAAAACAAATTCATGCCAAGAAAATTTTGTGTAGCTCTGATGGTCGAATACAAACACGTCATTAATGTTAGCCGTCAGGGATAGTTGAGTTTCTGGTAGGGTAGGATATATATTACTAGGTACGATCTTTCCTTCCAACCAGGGAAGGACCTTTGATGACACTACTATAGAAAACTGTCATTTGTAATGGATCAATACGGTCTGTCAGTGATAACTAATCTATAATAGGTCGTAGCGGGATAATGAAATTTATTTATATAATATCTACTCAGATTTAAATCATGTTGCGAACAATTAAGCAATTATGTGTATTTATAGTTAAAAATTTCTCATGTGCATCTAAATTCTGGCTCAATGCATACCCTTTAGTTTTGTTTCATCTCTTATATGCCTTTCAGTTTTTTAGTTGTCTCACATGCCCATTCTGTTAGCTCATCCTGCGATGGCTCTTAATTTTTATTCAAATGACTATATTACCCTTTATTCATTACACTAAGTAACAGATCCTCCTTTTATAAATCAAAACCACAAAAAGGGAAAATGTTTCAGCTATATGGATTTTTTTGTTAGTTAGGCAAAACTATCCAAACTGACAAACTTCTGAAAATCAGCCAAACTGAAAATCCCAAAATATAAACATTCCTATAATTTCAGCCGATTTTGTTGAAAAAACAATGAATTTTTGTAAAGTTTCAATACCAAATCTTTTGGTTTGCATACTCTGGTGATTGTACCCAATTTGGATTACTTCAAATTTGATTTAAATTTTCTTTTTATTGTGAACATATTGTAATTTTTCATGATTTCAAATTTTCAAACATACATTTTGGTTTGGAGTAGGTACTTTTGCACTCAGTGTTATGAACCAGCGGCAACATGGTCTTTAGAGAACATATCATGGTGGGACATTGGTCAACTATGGAATGGGCATATAGGGCCTAAAAGGGAAGAAGAGAAAAGGGTATGAAGCAGATTTAGGGAAAAAAAATCAAGGGCATGCATGCATGGAATTTTCTCTCTGTGAAAATCCGTTCTTTATCATTAGCTTTTAAAATTATGTTTTTATAAAAAAGTATTTAGATACAACTATATGGAAGTTGTTTTTAAATATAAAAGCTTAATATTTATGCATTTATTATTGACTTAAGACCGTGCGATTTAACTCCACATATTCTATTTGTCATTTGTTTGAGAGCGGAGGGAATAACTTTGACTTTGCCAATAAATTAGGCGGTTTGTCTTGATACATCTATATGATATTGTTATGAACTTTTGCTTTTTAAATCTGTTATACTAATAAAAGTTGAACATAATAAAATAAGAAATTGAAAGTTTCGTTGAAATTGTACATTTGGAAATTTGAAATAATCAGTACTAACCAAAATACTGCCCAGTTGTACTTGTGTCACTTTGTAGCCCATGCAGATCAATATTTTGTACGTAGTATCACTAACCCTGTTATATAAGGTAAATTCAAATATATGTCACGTAAATCCTGTATCACGGGAACAACCCATATGCAAGCATAAATATGGATGCCAACAAACAAAACGTATGAATGTCAATAAGGGTGTGTGGTGAAATTAACTAACATATGTTATGTGTTTGTAACAAGTCATGTAATAGGATTAGTGAACGAGAAGGCCGAGTACCATCTATACAATAGATATTAGATTAGTAAATATTCAATACTGAACCAGAATGAAAGAAACATTACAAATTGCCCGTAATTTTTCAGCAGATGGATCAGTCTCTTCACCAGGTTCTCCACTTGTTTCAGAATCAAAAAAGAAGAGGATAAAAACATGTAAGGATCATTCATCCCAACCCTTTAATTTGGCTTTGCTTCTTTAATCATTGTTGATGTTAAATTCTAATTTACCACGGTTTGTAGTTAAGAACAATTTTGAACTGCAGTGCAAAAATCTTCTTTACATGTGAATAATTTACTAACCACATTATATAAGGTAAATTCAATATCTCGCCTAAATTATGAATCGTGGTTAAAACAAACCATATGCAAGCATCCGCAGATGCCAACAAAGCAACATGCATGAATGCCAATAAAGTACCAGCCTAGACATTTGTTTTGGTTGTTTTAACAATTGAGAACTGGTTATTATGTAGTGAGGTCTTGTTTAGATTGGACTTTATTTTATCAACCTAAACTTTGATCATGTAGGTCTTGTGGCAACCTACAATTTAATCTACACCATACAAATATAATCTTCCTATGCTTAAGGTTCCTCGTGACATAACTGTAGAGATATTTATACCTTTTTGAAAAAAAATTATTTTTTGTGTTTTGTTATAGACCTTATTTACAGTAATTTTTTTAGCTTGCGTTCATTAATTACAAGGTACTAATACCTATTAATATCTCCCAAGATTTTAAGAAAATATGTGTAGTTTTCTCATGCCTTGTAGCTCTAATTCCTTTTCAGACATAATAGCTTCTACATCAAGTTTTTTGGGGATAACCGTATTGGTCCTTGCAATCTTTCTAGTTTACAAGAAACATAAGTGCTTGCTCCCCTGGCAAAGATCAACATCTGCACCAAGACTTCATTCACTCCTACGATCACAACTTAAAAGTTACACTTACTCTGAAGTTCGGAAGATGACTAAATCTTTTACTCACACCCTTGGTAAGGGTGCATATGGCACTGTTTACAAAGGCAGTCTATCTGATGGTAGCGCAATAGCAGTGAAGATGCTGGAAGACTCCAACAATGATGGGGAAGACTTCATTAATGAGGTGTCTAGCATTGGCAGAACATCACATATCAATGTTGTTACTCTATTAGGACTTAGCTTGCATGGATCAAAAAGAGCTCTCATCTATGAGTATATGCCCAATGGTTCCCTTGATAAATTCGCAGTTGGTGGAAATGACACTATGCAAGAAGAGAAGTTCCTAAGCTGGGAGAAGCTATATGATATTTTTGGTTGGAGTTGCACAAGGCCTTGATTACCTCCACCGTTGGTGTAATCACCGTGTTGTACATCTTGACATAAAACCCCAAAACATTTTACTGGACCAAGACTTCTGCCCAAAAATATCAGATTTTGGATTAGCGAAGCTGTGTAAGCCAAAGGAGAGCAAAATCTCTATTGGTTGTGCAAGGGGAACAATTGGCTATATGGCACCTGAGGTGTTTTGGAGGCACCGTGGAGCCGTGACCACCAAGTCTGATGTATATAGCTATGGGATGCTGATTCTTCATATGGTTGGAGCAAGGGGAAACATCAATGCAAGCACAGAGAGCGGAAGCAAGTATTTCCCCGAATGGTTGTATGACAACCTGAATCTGTTTTGTGGTGTTCCTAATGGAGGCATCAGCAGTAACAGTTCCACATCAGAGGTTGCACACAAGTTGGTGATAATAGGGTTTTGGTGCATACAATCTACACCTACAGACCGACCTACCATGAGTGAGGTCATTGACATGTTTGATAGAAGCTTGACTGAACTGCAACTACCACCAAGGATCTCTTGTTGCGGAAATTATGATGAGAGGTTTGGATAATCGCTCCAATTGTAACATATTCATCTTTATCCATTAGTCTTTAGACCAGTTGATAAGATGTGGCTTCAACTTGACCAACCACATAAAATTCAGACCTCCAACAGGTATAGTCATAATAGCCTCATCATGATATTCATTTACTCCTATATGAATTATGTACCAATAATTTATTTTCCTGTGATAAGCATCAACACTTGAATACTTTGTAGTCACTGCAAATGTGTATGCTAGGATCTCATGTAATGTTTACAAAAAAAATGGTAATTATAATTTGTTTTATACGTTGCTCAGCATGTGGATGGCCTTTCGAACACAATGTGTTCCTAGTAGAATCCTTATATGTAGTAAGTACCTTCTTTTCTTCAAAGTGGTTGTGGCTATCAAAGTGGTTTAGATTTTTCTTTTTTGACAACTTCTACTTTTTCTTTCACATACGTAACGTGTATATATACGTGGACAGCTTCCAGTATGGCTCACTTAACTGATCATTCCACTAATTACGAGTCATGGCTTAGCCAACATATTAGGTATATGCTTCTTTTCCTCAAAATAGCTGTGGCTATCAAAGATATGTGATAACAACACATCTCAGGTTCTCTAAATAATCCTCGAGAAGGTCACATATGAACCAAAAATTTGACCCTTGCCTTTAACCTGGTCCCTTGGCTACTTCAAATAATGATCAAGTGCCAAATCCTCTTTCTTGATTTAGTGGCTCGCAGATCAGAAAAGGTACTGCAGTAGGAATCATGGAAATCAGATGGCCAATTAAAAGATCGATCGGAACTTAAGCCTTAGGAATCTGTAATCTGCGCTAGACATCCTAGATCGAATTAATAGTTTTTACTGTTATGCAGATATGCCTTTTCTGTTAATTCTGATAACCAATGGATAATGCTATCAATTGATCTGTACTCCATCCTAAAAAAAAAACTTCTAATTATAAACCTGGACATAGGCTATGTCTACATGTTCATAGCCAAGAAGTTGGCTTTTTTTTTTATAGAGGGAGTAGAACACAAGTTTTGGTTCTTGCTGAAATAAAAACAGCTCATTTTCTCTTCTCTATTTTTATCTCTTTATCTTCACTATTATAAAAATTGAAAATGTTTCAGTCCAAATTTTTGTAAGTCACCCTATTTTAATAGGATATCAGTGCGTGAGTACATGATTTTCTCTACTATTTCTAATCTAATCTAACCTGCTTAAGAAAATTGCAATTTTTCGTTCGTCGCACCAACCTCTTCGTTCGCCGTACGATTCCTTCACGTAAAAGCTCATTTCCTGTCACAACTGAAACAATCATCAAGAGCACCTGATGCTCCCCGAGCTGTGCTGAAGAACGGCGCTGAATTACACCTATATAGTAATTAAAGACTTAAAAGGGCTATGAAAGTTTGCACCACCATGCACTGCCAGAAAGATGATGAGGAGCTGTCCAGCCGAGACACGGATACTTGTGGGACTAGGAATATATATGTTCGCCGAAAAAACCAGGAATTTTTTTTGATTTTAAAAAAAACCCAGGAATTTGACTACGATTAGACTACTACACGAGTCCCACGGGTTTACTGGTTCGCTTTCCGTTGTGCATCTAAACCAACCATAAAGCCCATAAAGCTTACTCTGCGGCCCACAACGGCACCAGCCCACCAGCTCAATCATTTTCTTTTTCCACGTATAAGTAGGGGTGCGCAATCGGTCAAACCGAGAAACTCAATTTGGTTTATCAGTCGATTTGAAAATTCGGTGAGAAAAACTCAGGACCGATCGGTCTTAAACAAAACTGAAAACCGAGCGCTTCGTTTATCGTTTAATTCGGTCTCGATCTGGATCATGACCTAACAAACCGTAACAAAATAATTGACAGCCAAAAAATCACAAAAACAAACAAGTACACAATCGATGAATCAAAAGAAGCGCAATACAGATTACAGAGTTGAAGCAATACAGGATGACGCCAAACCACTAGCTCTTACTATCTTCACACATCATGCATGTCGATTCTAGAAATCGACAATAAGAAAAGAGATAGCGCATAAAATCAAAAGTGGATAAATAAAGACAAGGTGGATAAGTAAAGGGGACAAGGTTTAGATAAGTTCAGACCTTCTCGATATGAAGTAATACTATTATGTAATAGTTTAGGACTTGGAAATTGTATTGCCTTGTTTTCTACGGCATAACCCATAGTTCTGATTAGATATGACTATGTAAATAGATAAGGAAACTTACATCGTATCCGGTTGGGCTTTACTACTTGTAACCTTGCCCCCAAACCTATATAAGGTGGGAAGGAAGTCCTTCAAGGACATAACCATAACTCGATCATCAGATCAATACAACATCCGACGGATACAATCTCATCTCCTATTTCCAATCGGATAAGCTGACTGTGTGGATATATGGTACCCATAGTCTCTATAATGCCACCAAAAAATTAAGCTTAATTAATCCCGTTGATCTCCACCAAGTGCTCCTGATCCAATTGATCCTGGTAGGAGCGGCTGGTGCCACTGTCTCCCGCTAGATGCGGGCCACAGCTCCCGTTGCTCAGCTATGTGAAGTGGCAGTCTCAGGCTCTCAGCACATGGCCTCCTTCGTCACTAAAGTGCAGAAGCAGTCGGTGGGCG
>BDMV01000008.1:18145508-18160883 GCA_008326285.1 Oryza officinalis
GTTTATTTGGCGTGCACGAGCGCGAGTAATTGGACCGAAAATCTGTTGTCATTGTGTAGGAGTGGATGTATCGATCGCGTTGATGTCCTCATCATCCTTCCCTTCTTGCATTTGAGTCGTCCTCGGCTCAATCTCATCTTCCTCTCCTAAGTATGGCTTTAAATTTGCAATGTTAAATGTGGGACTAACTCAAAATCTGCAGGAAGATCAAGCTTGTATGCATTCTCATTGATTTTCTCTAACACTTTGAAAGGTCCATCAGCTCTGGGCATCAATTTAGACTTTCTCAAATCAGGAAACCTTTCCTTTCGCAAATGCAACCAAACCAAATCACCTGGTTTAAAATTCAATTGCCTTCGACCTTTGTCACTTGCAAGCTTATACTTAGCATTCATGCGCTCTATATTTTCTTTAGTTGTTTAATATAGTTTTAACATCAATTCAGCACGGTGTTTAGCATCAAAATTTAATTGCTCAGAAGATGGCAAAGACATTAAATCAATAGGAGCATGAGGCAACAAGTCATAAACAATCTTAAAAGGACACATCTTTGTAGTAGAATGTAGTGAATGATTATAAGCAAATTCAATATGAGGCAAACATTCTTCCCACACCTTTAGATTTTTCTTTAAAACGGCCCTTAACATAGTTGACAAGGTTCTATTTACAACTTCAGTTTGACCATCAGTTTGGAGATGACAAGTAGTAGAAAACAAAAGCTTAGTCCCCAATTTGGCCCACAAAGTTTTCCAAAAATGGCTAAGAAATTTAGTGTCACAATCAGAAACAATTGTGTTTGGCACACCATGCAAGCGAACAATTTCTCGAAAGAACGAATCAGTAATATGAATAACATCATCAGTTTTATGACATGGTATGAAATGTGCCATTTTAGAAAATCTATCCACAACCACAAAAATGCTATCACGCCCCCTCTTAGTCCTAGGCGATCCCAACACAAAATCCATTGAAATATCTTCTCAAGGAACACTAGGAACAGGTAAAGGCATATACAAACCATGTGGATTTAAGTGTGACTTAGCCTTCTGACTTGTAGTGCAGCGAGTAACAAATCTCTTCACGTCTCTTCTCATCTTTGGCCAAAAGAAATGACCAGCAAGTATGTCCTCCATCTTTTTGGCTCCAAAATGCCTCATCAAACCACCTCCATGCGCTTCCTACAACAACAACAAGCGAACGGAGCTAGCTGGAATGCATAGCTTGTTAGCTCTAAAAACAAATCCATCATTGTAAACGAATTTGTTCCATGTCTTTCCATCCTTACAATGCAACAACACATCGTTGAAATCATCATCATACACATATTGGTCTTTAATTGTTTCTAAGCCAGAGATTTTGTAGTTAAGTTGTGTCAACAAAGTTTATTTCCATGACAAAGCATCAGCAATGATATTCTCCTTCCCTTTCTTGTGTTTGATAACATAAGGAAAAGATTCAATAAATTCGACCCATTTAGCATGTCTACGGTTCAATTTTCCTTGACTACGAATATGCTTCAAAGATTCATGATTAGAATGTATGAAAAATTTCTTGGGCCACAAATAATGCTGCCATGTTTCTAAAGTTCTCACAAGAGAATATAATTCTTTATCATAAGTAGAATAGTTCAGAACAGGTCCACTCAATTTTTCACTAAAATAGGCAACAAGTTTTTCTTCTTGTAGCAAAACACCACCCAATCCAATACCACTAGCATCACATTCAAATTAAAAAGTCTTATTAAAATCTGGAAGTTGGAGGAGAGGTGCATGTGTCAACTTATCTTTCAACATGTTGAATGCATTCTCTTGTGTTGTACCCCAAGTGAAAGGCATTTCCTTCTTTGTAAGCTCATTCAATGGTGCTGCAATAGTGCTAAAATCTTGCACAAAGCAATGATAAAATCCCGCTAGTCCGAGAAAGCTCCGCACTTGTGTGACCATTTTAGGAGTCGGCCAACTCTGAATTGCCTTAATTTTGTCTTGATCAACCTCAATTCCCTGCAGAGTCACAATATAGTCAAAAAACGAGACTCGATCGGTGTAGAAACTGCACTTCGCAAGGTTACCAAACAAACGCGCATCACGCAAAGCATTAAAAACAACACTTACATGTTCAAGATGTTCCTCTAAAGATTTGCTATAAATCAGAATATCATCAAAGTATACCACCACAAATTTTCCAATGAAAACACACAAAACCTCATTCGTCAACCTCATGAAAGTGTTAGGTGCATTAGTTAAACCAAAAGGCATCACTAACCACTCATATAACCCAAACTTAGTTTTGAAAGCTGTTTTCCATTTATCTCCCAACTTCATACGAATATGATGGTAACCACTACGCAAATTAACTTTAGAGAAAACAATAGAGCCACTCAATTCATCAAGCATATCATCTAACCTAGGAATAGGATGACGATATCTAATGGTAATGTTATTAATAGCTCTACAATCAACACACATACGCCACGATCCATCTTTCTTAGGTACCAAAATCACTGGAACAGCACATGGACTAAGAGACTCTCGTACGTACCCTTTATCAGGCAAGTCTTGAACTTGACGCTGAATCTCCTTAGTTTCGTCCGGGTTGGTTCTATATGGCGCACGGTTGGGTAGTGAAGCTCCCGGAATCAAATCGATTTGATGCTCAATTCCATGCACCGGTGACAGCCCCGGTGGCATTTCGTTGGGAAAAACATCCACGTACTCTTGCAAAAGGTTAGTGACGGCAGGAGGAAAAGAGACAGGTATATTCTCAAAAGAAAACGAAGCCTCCTTGCAGACAAAAGCATAACAAACAGTGTCACATGTATCCAAACTGACAATATCGGATTTAACAGCAAGTAAACAAGAACCTTTCAACTGAGTCACATTTTTCTTGCCATGGTCAGATTTAGATTCTATCTTGTTATGGTGCACAAGCTCTTTGGCGACAATCTGATTTTCACTTTTAGCATGCTCCTGATTTTTCTCTTTCTTAGCTCTAGCAACATCACCCTCAAAAATAGCTTCCGCAGTCATAGGATGCAACACAATTTTCTTCCTATTATGGATAAAAGAGTATTGATTTGTTCTACCATGATGCAACATGTCTTTATCATATTGCCAAGGTCTACCCAAAAGCAAAGAGCAAGCATGCATAGGTACGACATCGCAATCAATAAAATCACAGAAGAACCAATTGCAAAATTTAATCTCACCAATTGTGTTACCTTAATTCGGCCACTATTGTTGAACCACTGAATGTAGTATGGATGGGGATGTGGTTTTGTGCGTAAAGCTAGCTTGGTGACCATCTCGGTACTCACCAAGTTTCTACAACTTCCACCATCGATGATGGTGCGGCATGAACGATTGTTGATGACGCACTTCGTCTGAAAAAGAGTATGCCGCTGATTTTGCTCCGCCTTGCCCATTTGTACACTCAGAACACGCTGCATAATAAGGCTCTCATATTGGTCCGCAACGTCAGGCCCAATGTGATACTCATCTTCACTACCTGTGTTGTTAGCTGCAAGCAAAGCGAACGTATCCTCATCCAATTCACTAGTAGAAGAACACTCACCATTGTCCCTGATGATTAGAACACGTTTGCTAGGGCAGTCATTTCACAAATGCCCAAAGCCATTGCATTGATGGCATTGAACATCCCGTGTTCGTCCTGTGGAAGCAACAGAAGAAGCACTCTTGGCAGGCTTGTCTGCAACCTCTTTAGCGCGAGAGGGAGCTGAAGAAGGTACCGACCGCTGTTTGTTGCTGTTGGAAGGTGTTGGTGTCGGTGACGGTGTCGAGGCCGATGATTGACTTGGTGGGGCAGCGGCGCCATTCCGAGCCGTCCAGGAAGTTTTACCTGCAGAAAAGTTAGCCCTTGTACGCGCACATCGTCCCTGCACTTCTCTTTCAGCTTTGCAAGCATAATGAAATAATTGAGTCATATTATTATATTCTTTGTAACTAAGAATATCATAAATTTCTCGGTCTAAATCCCCCAAAAATTGAGCCATGGCAGCTTCCTCGTCATCTACTAAACCACAACGCAACATACCCATTTGCATCTCTTGATAATATTCTTCCACACTCTTACCATCCTGTTTCAATTGTTGCAGCTTATTTAACATGTCACGTGCATAATATGAAGGTACAAATCTAGCATGCATAATTCGTTTCAAATCATCCCAATTAGGTGGCAAAGCATTCATATGAGTATGACGATATTCACTCCACCAAACAGAAGCAAAATCAGTAAACTCACTAGTGGCAACCCTAACCCTCTTATCCTCAGGAACATCATGGCAAGCAAACTTTTGATCTATCGCTAACTCCCATGAAAGGTAAGCATCAGGATCATACTTACCATCAAAAGCAGACATAGTGAATTTAATATTACCAAATGAATCGTCATTAGCACGTTCCTCACGGCGTGGTTGACGAAGAGCCATACCACGGTGGTTGAAGCGAAGCCATCACTAGTCCGGATCATCCTCAGAATCACCAACGTAGTCATGGTCATCCATCTCACTGCCATGGTGGGATGCTCGGGCGATCTCATCAAGACGCCTCACAATATCATCAAGAGTGGTGCTCACGGTGGCCACAGAAGCTTCCAAGGTTGTAAGCTTGATGTTGGTATCAATTTGCATGCGCTCCATATGATCAAGCTGTTCGTTGGTGACACGAACGTCCTCCTCGAGCCCTTGGGTGCGGTCCCTCATTAATCTATCAAAATGTTGAATGATTTCTCTTGTTCGCGGTGAGTGGGGAACACCCTGATTGGAATGGTCTTCACTTGACATGGTTAGAAAGAAAAGAAACAGACAAAAACAAATACTATATGACAGGAAAGATGGAAAAAAATCTACAAAACTACTTGGATGTGGCCCTATCAAGTCACTCACTCTCAACATGTTCAACAAGCTCTTACCAATTCTCACTACGCTAAACCGGATGTGACAACAACCGTCGGACTAGACAAACCTCTGGAGAAAGGCGTATCGATGCCTTGGGCACTTAATCCCTGTCAAGTATTAGTCGAACCGGTGGAGCTATGGGTGGGCTGGTAATGAGACAAAAAAAACTAGAAACCACGTTAGTCAAAAGCAAGCTGAATAATTGTTCAAGGTTGGTACCGTGCTGGTCTTAGGCTAGACATAGTAGAGACGCGAGCCTAACCACAAAGGACACCACAAGACGCAAACCAAGAACGATGACAGGAGGTGACAAACAAAGAAGACAGGATATATCAAAAGCTCTCAAATCGACTTTTTTCTTCCTTTTCTTTGCGCTTTCTTTTTTTCTTTTTTTCTGTTTTTTCATGCCGAGGAGCACACAGAAACCAACCACAGAAATGTTTAGGACAAATGGACAAAAAATATGAGTCCCGAAGCTTGTCGCCTCGAAAAGAGAATTTTGCAAGCGGAATTTGGCGATTCTAAATTTGGCAAAACCGACATGTAACTTTTTCTGTAGATGTCCGTGGATATATTATAAGCCTAATTTCGAGTCCATATGTAGAAGATATGGCTGTTTTATGGAAGGTCACTCGAAACAGGGTTCTATTTTCTTTTCTGGTGGCGGCAGACTAAAAGGCAATCGGATTCAAGGAAAGGAACAGATCTAACATAAACGAAAAGCGATTTGGTGGATGGCAGCAATGGTGGAGATGACAACAAAAGTGGTGATGACGGGAAAGATGGTGATGGTGATATGCGTGGCAAGAACTCAAAACTCTAAACGACGTAACGCTAAGACCAACAACTCGATACAACAATGTAACAGAAAACTCAACAAGCCCTAACTAAGCAGTACTAGCAGAAAGGCTCAAGGGTTTATAGGATTACGAAAAAACTAATCTACTAATACATAAATATATATATTTTTTGGCTTTTTCTGGACTGTAGGTATAAGAATATTACGAAACAATAAATCTCTCACCGAGCAACCTAAAAGCTCTGATACCACCTGATGTGCGCAAGGGTGTCCTGATCTTTTGATGAGAGGATAAGTCGATAAGATGGTTCCTAGGTCAATGCACAAATTCGTTTGCTGCCCATCCCCGCTCTAGCTCCTTTGGCCCCTCCAGCCATCGAAGTGATGTGTGCAAGGGTGTCCTGATCTTTCAATGAGAGGATAAGTCTATTGGATGGAGCGACGTTGGTGATCCAACTACAACTGTCCAGGGACGTTGCGCCTTAGCAATCGTTACATCAACTCCAGAGGCAGTCGTGAATCTCGACGGATGCACGGTCAGCCCAACCACGAGGGTATTTGTTACTGCAAACAATCGAGAACTAGCAAGAACAAGATGAACAAGCAACTCAAATTTGTGGATTAAATATGTAGTATTGAATCAACAAAAGTATCAAAGGTGGTGTTCCGTAACGAGCAAACCGGCAATCTAACCAATCACGGGATTACACGGTAAAGTAGCGAAGCTAAACTTTAATCTAAACAAAACCCAAGTTGATCTATGACGGCTAAGGTAAATATATAGGTGAGAGGATGAGTTGGGGTCATCCTCTTAACCTAAAACACGTTCCTAACTGATACATAGCCCATTGGGCCCAAATAAGGTGACGCAGCACCTTGGACAGAAAAAGGTCTTTGTAGTAAAACAATGATTGTGGCCTCTTCAGAAGAGATATGGATATGAGGCCAGATCCATTTGAAAGTAGACTTGATAAGCTTTCCATGAAGTACTTGCACGCCCAAAACGGAGTCTGTATGAAGTCGTGGCGGTTGTCACAAGTCGGTGCTGTGCTGCAGTCCGAATCTAGCCGACACGAATATGTTTCCTTTTGGGTCCTGTCCATTATTTCTAACCAAAACAAGAGTGCAAACGTTTTCATGGTATAAATAAGATGAACAATAAGATAAAAACAAACTCACCTGGTAGTTTATTTGGCGTGCACGAGCGCGAGTAATTGGACCGAAAATCTGTTGTCATTGTGTAGGCGTGGATGTATCGATCGCGTTGATGTCCTCATCATCCTTCCCTTCTTGCATTTGAGTCGTCCTCGGCTCAATCTCATCTTCCTCTCCCAAGTATGGCTTTAAATTTGCAATGTTAAATGTGAGACTAACTTAAAATCTGCAGGAAGATCAAGCTTGTATGTATTCTCATTGATTTTCTCTAACACTTTAAAAGGTCCATCAGCTCTGGGCATCAATTTAGACTTTCTCAAATCAGGAAACCTTTCCTTTCGCAAATGCAACCAAACCAAATCACCTGGTTTAAAATTCAATTGCCTTCAACCTTTGTCACCATCTGTGTCATCATCTCTCCTAAATGTAGTGCACCCCATAAGTATTGTTGCCAATCCAGAGAATCGACAGTTCTCATGTACAATGAGCATGGTACACTTTAAGATTTGAAAATTGAATTATAAATCTATGGAATTTAAAGAGTGGAACTTACATCATAATATTTGACTCTTTTTTTCAAAATGTGACAGCATAAATATAGCTAGTCCCGTAAATATTAGTTACCAATATTAGCGGACTACCATAGAAAATAAACAAGTCAAATTGTTTCTCTATTTGATTAAAAGCAAGACATTTCTCAGCTCAACATGCTGAGAGAACTTCGAGAGAAGGTAACAAGAAGAAAAGGTTAGTTACCAGCCACACAGATGAGGGAAAAAGTTGCTTGTATCCATTCTATGATATATATACACCCATTATTCATTCATTTAGAAATATTATGAAATTTCACAATTTTTAACGCAAAAATGTTCTTCTTCACAATGCAGTGTGAAACTAAAACTGTAAACCCATATTCTTCTATTGTTCCACCTTCTTATTTTCTTGTTCTTCTCTATTTTTAATAATAATATTGCTAAAGCCAACCACTAGCACTTGCACCTGATACTAGCAGCTAGCTGATGTGTCCATGCTCCGTAATATATATTATTTGTGTTTTTACATGAGTTAGAACTAATTATTGTACTTATTAATTATATGGTATGCATACAAGTTACTTCACTAGTCTTTTAGAACTTGAGACATAGTTTTCCTAAACAAAATCCAGAATGCTCTAAGGACTAATAGATGTAGATAATATTCAATGATATAGATAATCATAAAAATATATATAATTTTTATGAACAAACTAAAGATTGACACTTATTACGAATCCAATGATTATAGTGCACTATAAATGTTGTTCAATTGATTATGTTATAGAGCTTAACACCAGCAATGAGGAGTTATAATTCTTATTTTAAATTTATATATAATTAATAAATAAATCTATATAAAGTTTAGTATATAAATATCAAACCTAATTTCTTTATATATAATATAAAAAACAATAAATCAGATTTGTAGTTAATTTTTAGGTTTAAGTTAGAGTAGATGTATCTCTATGATTCTATATTATCTTTGTCGACGGGTTATATCCGTGGACCATATTCTAAGGGTATTAGGGTATGATGGAATAAGGATCTACACAAAACGACATCAAGCACACAAGAGACAAGGATTATACTGGTTCACGCCCCTCATAAGGTAATGGCCCTACTCCAGTTTATATGGGATTATGATGAAAACCACAGAGATTACAATAGAGAACCATAGAAAATATCGAATACCGACGAGATCCCTATCGAGAACGACTCGACGAGATCCAGGCGACGGGTTGTCTTCAAGTCCTCCATATTGCCTCTACTGTGGTGGTGGCTTGCGCTATGATTCGATCCCTCCATACCCCTTGAGGGGCTTTGTATTTATACCGCAGACTGCCTTGGCCTCCAAGTAGAACTCGGAGAGTACTTTTGGCCTACGAGATTTTATCTTCCCTGAATAGGACTCTAACACCTTTTATTCGAGATACAATTCCCCAGTGCATTAGCCGAACTTCATAACGTTTAAGATAACCTTCACGTATCCTAAGGGTATACCGTATCCATATACTTCACAACCCCAAGGATAGGAGGTATGCCTTATTCGTAACCTTAACAGTAGCCCCCGACTTCAAATCAAATGAATTCACAGTGTTCTCGAGCTGAAGTCCTTGAATAAATGATGTCGTGCTTGCCTAACCATTCTCAAATTATCGAGAAGACATGAAGCATTCAACAACACCATCAAAAAGCAACGGTCCACCATGAATTTGAATTGAAGTCTAAGAAACTACCATAAACAAACCGAGAAAATCACGGCGGCCGTTTCTGTTTCTTCCTTGAAATACGAACCATCGGCCTCGACCTATAAATTCTCATTTTGAGATTCATTTTGTCTCCTCCCACAAGTAATCCCTTATTCCTCTACACCCTTTCAACCTTCTCCAGTACAAAAACCAATCTTCATTCTTCACCTTCAATCTCAACCAATTCAATGGATTTGGGCAAATCCAACATTGGTGCAGAGGTGTTGAAGGCACTGTAGAAAACCTTGCCTTGATTGGAAGGCGGTACAAACCCTAATCCCGCAATTGGCCAAAATTGCTTGTCTCGGAGATTTTGCAAAGTGTGGATTCCTACCTCCTGCTTCCAAATTTCTTCTTCTACTCTTGAACTTCTACGGCATCCACCTTCTCTACCTGAACCCCAACTCTATTGCCTTTCTTAGTATCTTCACACACCTTTGCGAGGCATAACTTGTGGTATCGCCTTTCCTAGATTTGTTTAGATACTTTTACTAGCTCAAATGGATGGAGTCCCGTAGAATCCGTGAGCTTCGAGAATAGGGATTGTCGGGGTATGAAGTCGCTGAAGACTTCATACGTCGTCGAGTTCAGCCCCTCCAAGCTCGCGCTCACCCCATGTACGAGTTCACTGGGGCACAAGATGAGACACAGATATCAGTTCAGGGTATATGATCTTGTAACCCACCTGACCTCACTCCGATCATGGTTGATTCTCATGACATAACATCGCTGTTTCGTTTGCAGAACTCGATGACACAACTGTAGCCACCCGGGTCGGTCACCTGGTTACCGATGCTCCATCAGACCCGGACAACTCTGCCACCCCACTTTGCGACCTCCCGTCCTCGGACAGGGATGCCACCATCAACGTAAGTGGCTTAAATCGCTGTTTTTCTTTTGACTATTGTTATCCGAAAGAGTTGTAATCTAAACCTTGTAGGTCCTGCCTCTGACGGACATCATTGGCCCACTCGCCGACCACCAGGTATGATCTTGGAGCAGGCCATTGCCGAGTACGCTCCCAGCGGCAGTGGAACGAAAACCTCCAAGAGGAAGTGGGTGACTTTACCCAAGCCATCCGAAGCAGGAACATTGGCGCCGACAAGCGGCTCATAGGTAAGTCTCGCTCCCTGTGGTCCGTAAACCAACCTGAGGAGGATCTTTGGTCCTGACTTACATACCTTGTAGACCACTTCCGTCACAAAGTCTTCTTCGTTGGGGAAGAAGATGCTCCTGAAGCGGCCTAAGCCCAAGTAAGTGACCATCTTTATCAATTTATGTGTTCGTTGTTGTCGCAACGTCTTCTAAGATGCACGTTTCTTCCTGTTGTAGCCCCTCCCCCGCGACCTCAGCTCAGAGTACCGGTCACGGGGGCACGAGCTCCACTCCTTCCTCAGTCGTCGTCGCTGCATCCGCTCCTCCCCTTCCTCCGTCCAGTGCCTCCCCTGTCGTCGTACCACTTTCCATGATCGACAGGCTGGTGGAGGCCAACCGCCTGCTACAATCTGGCATGCGTGACATTCTCGCCAAGTTGAGCAGCTTCGGACGACAGCCTCGATCTCGGACAAACACATCACCGAGCTGGAGACTCAACTGGGTGAAGGACAGAGGGACTTGATGAAGTTCAAGGACCTGGTTGCTGGCCACAAGAGACAAGGACAAGGCTAGGAGAAATGGCTAGAGGAGACCCAAGAGAATTTGGGGTCACTCCGACAAGGCCTCTAGGAGAATTACGAGTGGCTCGACATGGTGGCCCGAAGCTTGGGTGTGCACGAGAAGGGCCCCAAGTTCCCAGACGAGACAACTATCTTGGGATCTCTGAGTTCTCTCATCAGCAAGCTAGAGGGTACATCCATGAAGCATGCCGAGCAAGTCGCCGAGGAGATGCGCACCGGTCTTCGGACCGGTGCATGTCATGTTCTCGTGTGCCTCAAGCTCATGCACCCCGAAGTGAACTTGGAGGAGGCGCTAGAGAAGGGAGGGGCTAACGAGACACGCGAGGACATGATGTCAGAACTCGTTGACCTGGGGGAGAGCGTCATTCCTTTTTTTGAATAGTAATTGCCACTCCTTTGTAATTTTTAAGAACAGTTTATTAGGCTTGTCGTCTAGCACTACAACGCCTTTGCGAAGAACTATGGGTGGTTCGTCCTCCCCCCGAGAAGTCTACAAATGGTCATCTATCATGGATGCGGAGTACGTGCGACCAACTTGCAGGGATCGGGAAGTGCATCAACGACAGCCTGAAGCAGGAATGTCGTCGTGCTAGCCGGTATGCTGGCAGCCACCTTCTCGCCTGCATCCAAGATGGGCGTCTGCAGATGAGTTTAAGTTTTCTCCGAGAAGGTTTGTCACGTTCTCGCATGAAGGCTGACGAGATCGACCGCATCACCCAATCTCTCGCACCGCTGGCCGAGAATGTCTTCTCCACAATGAACTGACAATGGTCGTCTTGGTAGGTTGTGTACCTAGGGAACACTTAATGTACATGTTAGCATTTTATCTATATATATCAGAACATAAATAAGAATTGAAATCTATTGTGTAAGTATCTGAGAGGAACATAGTGTATGAGTACTCTCGCAAGGGTTGCTCTCAGTCGACAGAGTACGGTACTCTCCTTAGCCCCCAACTGTTTTCGTGAAAAAGTCATTGTTGATAAAGACAACTTAAATCTTATAATAAACCAAGCTAAAGCTGTGAATTCCTAGCACCCAGCCATGAAGTCGGGAAAGCCAATTCTCGGTTACATGGCTTGGTTAATACACTCAAGTGGGTACTCTAACATGACCAGATCTAACATGGTCGTTTGACCCTGCATGGTCTGACAAACTTTCATAGTGCTAGGCCCCAGTCGAGGTCCATGGGACCCAAATCTTGCCAGACTAGCATAAGAGGACAATAGGATCGACTTCGAGACAAGGCGATATAGGAAAAGGGGGTCATTGGGTAAAACACTTCAAAAGAAAGGAATTTAGAATACTGTATATTATTAAACAAAACTTACAGACTTTCGTACATCGATTTTACACACAAAATTTACATAGTTGGTCAATGTTCTAAGAGTTTGCCAACTCACGACTTTCATCGTCTATGATCTTGAACGCGCCTGGCCTTAAGACTTCGATCACCATGTATGGTCCCTCCCACTTTGGTGAGAGCTTGTTTCTCCCTGCTTGATTCTGAACTTGTCGGAGGACGTAATTGCCGATGATGAGTATACAGGCACGAACACGCTTTTTGTGATAGCGACGTAGGGCCTGTGGGTAGATGGCTGCTCAAATGGCAACACATTCTCGATGTTCGTCTAGAAGGTTGACATTGTCTGCTCACTGCTCCTCGTGGTCCTCTAGAATTCTGTGGGTTTGCTTGTTCTGCAACAAGGACCTTTGTCTCCGCCTTGTGTTTTCCTTCCTTTTTGCGATTTTGTTTCTTCTTCTTGATGGACGCTGGTGCCTCCTTGTTGTCCGGCTGCTTCTCCTCGACCACCTTGCTTTTATCATCTTTCCTCCTGAGGGCATCATCTGTGTGGACGCATCTGTCGATGATCTCGAATAGCTTCATGGCAGAGGTGATTCGCCTTGTTGCCAGCTCTTCGATGGTGTATCGATCTCGGACACCTAATTTGAACACGCGTATGATAGAAGCATCGGTGATCTCGGGGATCGTATTCCGGCATTCATTAAAATGTCATATATAGTCCCTTAAGGATTCACCTAGGTTCTGCCTAAGGGCGTGTAAATCATCCTCGCCCGCTTGCCGCTTGTATGTTCCTTGAAAATTGGCGACGAATTGCTGCCATAACTCTTCCTAGGAAGAAATTGAGCGAGGTGGGAGGTGTACGAGCCATGACCGAGCAGATCCCTTCAATGGGTCTGAAACATAAGTCTGAAACATTTGAAAAGTTCAAAGAATTTCATAATGAAGTAGAGAATCAACGAGGCAAGAAAATTAAGGCCTTGCGATCTGATCGTGGAGGCGAATATTTGAGCCACGAGTTTAGCAATCATCTAAAGAGTTGCGGAATAGTTCCACAGCTTACGCCGCCAGGAACGCCTCAGAGAAACGGCGTGTCCGAGCGACGTAATCGGACTTTGTTGGACATGGTTCGATCTATGATGAGTCAATGTGACCTATCTTTATCGTTTTGGGGATACGCTCTAGAGACAGCCGCTTTCACTTTAAATAGGGTACCGTCTAAGTCCGTAGTTAAGACACCATATGAGATGTGGACTGGGAAGAGTCCTAGTTTGTCTTTTCTAAAGATTTGGGGTTGTGAAGTTTATGTCAAACGGCTTATATCAGATAAGCTAACACCCAAATCGGACAAATGTTTTTTCGTGGGATATCCAAAGGAGACTTTAGGATATTATTTCTACAACCGCTCAGAGGGCAAAGTGTTTGTTGCTCGAAACGGTGTTTTCTTAGAGAAAGAGTTTCTCAAAAGAGAGAAGAGTGGACAAAAGGTGTATCTTGAAGAAGTTCAGGATGAGCCAATAGGGAATGACTCTACGAGTGACGCTAATGTAGCTGAACAAGTTGAGGTACCCGTGGCAATTGAGACACCGCCACAGCCACGAAGATCAGCTAGACTCCGTGCATTACGTGGGGACTTGTTATTGTTAGACGATGACGAACCTGCGACATACGCGGAAGCTATGATGGACCCAGATTCCGAGAAGTGGCAAAGTGCCATGAGATCCGAAATAGATTCCATGAGTGACAATCAAGTTTGGAACTTGGTTGATCTGCCTGAAGGGGTTAGACCCATAGAGTGCAAATGGATCTTTAAAAAGAAAAAGGATATGGATGGAAATGTTCACGTCTATAAAGCTCGACTTGTCGCAAAAGGTTTTTGACAAGTTCAAGGGATTGACTATGACGAGACTTTCTCGCCGGTAGCGATGCTTAAATCTATCCGGATCATTCTAGCAATAGCTGCTTATTTCGATTATGAGATTTGGCAGATGGATGTTAAAACNTTATGGATTAAAGCAAGCATCTCGGAGTTGGAACATTCGTTTTGACCAAGTAGTCAAAGGGTTTGGTTTTCGTCAGAACGAAGAAGAACCTTGTGTTTACAAGAAGGAAAGTGGGAGCGCTGTAATATTTCTAATCTTATATGTGGATGACATATTATTGATTGGGAATGACATTCCGATGTTGCAATCTGTAAAGACTTCATTGAATAATAGTTTTTCAATGAAGGATTTAGGAGAAGCAACATACATTCTGGGCATAAAGATCTATAGAGATAGATCGAAGAGGCTTATAGGATTAAGCCAAGATACGTACATTGACAAGGTACTGAAACGGTTCAGCATGGAGCAATCCAAGAAAGGATTCCTACCTATGTCACATGAGATGCGCTTTAGTGATAAACAGTGTCCTCAGAATGATGAGGAACGAGAGCGCATGAGTAAGGTTCCATATGCTTCGGCCGTTGGTTCCATAATGTACTCCATGACATGTACTCGCCTAAATGTCTCATATGCTCTAAGTGTTGCGAGCAGATATCAAGCTAATCCAGTGAGAGTCACTGGACGCTTGTTAAAAACATTCTTAAGTACTTAAGAAGGACTAAAGATGTGTTCCTAATCTATGGAGGTGAGGAGGAGCTCGTTGTAAATGGTTACACTGATGCTAGCTTCCAAACCGACACGGATGATTCACAATCTCAATCAGGTTTTGTGTTCACAATAAATGGTGGTGCCGTCAGTTGGAAAAGTTCCAAGCAGGAGACAGTCACTGATTCTACAGCAGAAGCCGAGTACATTGCAGCTTCAGAAGCTACAAAGGAAGGTGTTTGGATGAGGAGGTTCCTCATTGAGCTTGGTGTGTTTCCTAATGCGTCTAGCCCATTGAACATGCATTGTGATAACATTGGGGCGATAGCGCAGGCTAAGGAGCCAAGGAATCACCAGAAGAACAAACATGTACTTCGGAAATTTCACCTCATTCGAGAGTTCATTAGAAGAGATGAAATCAAGATGTGCAAAATACATACGGATTTGAATGTTGCAGATCCTTTGACAAAGGCTCTTCCACAGCCTAAGCATGAGGCGCACATGAGAGTTATGGGTATTAGATATCTTCGAGATTAACTCTAGTGCAAGTGGGAGACTGTTGGTAGTATGCCCTAGAGGTAATCATAGAGATGATGAGGCTACGATTGTATCCATGATATATTTATGTGTTTATTGAATATCCATTAAAGACAACTTG